>CATNEM010000206.1:440000-647500 GCA_950096795.1 Macrostomum cliftonense | reverse complement strand
ATCATCAACAACAACAACAGCAACAACAACATCATCATCAACAACAACAACAGCAACAACAACAACATCATCATCAACAACAACAACAGCAACAACAGCAACAACAGCAACATCATCATCAACAACAATAACAGCAACAACAACAACATCATCATCAACATCAACAGCAACAACAACAACATCATCATCAACAACAACAACAGCAACAACAACAACAGCAACAACAACATCATCATCATCAACAACAACAGCAACAACAACAACATCATCATCATCATCAACAACAACAGCAACAACAACAACATCATCATCATCAACAACAACAACAGCAACAACATCATCATCAACAACAACAACAACAACAGCAACAACAACAACAGCAACAACAACAACATCATCATCAACAACAACAACAGCAACAACAACATCATCATCATCATCAACAACAACAACAGCAACAACAACAACAGCAACAACAACATCATCATCATCAACAACAACAACAGCAACAACAACATCATCATCATCATCAACAACAACAACAACAACAGCAACAACAACATCATCATCATCAACAACAACAACAGCAACAACAACAACATCATCATCATCAACAACAACAACAGCAACAACAACAACATCATCATCAACAACAACAACAACAACAACAACGGCAACAACAACAACAACAACATCATCAACAACAACAACAGCAACAACAACAACATCATCATCATCATCATCAACAACAACAACATCATCATCATCAACAACAACAACAGCAACAACAACATCATCATCATCAACAACAGCAGCAGCAGCAGCAACAACAACAAAAACAACAACAAAAACAAAAACCACAAAAACAGCAGCAACAACAAGATCAACATCAACAAGAACCACAACAACAACATCAGCAACAACAAAATACGCTTTTAGATAAAAAAGCAGCGTACGAGTATGTACGGAGTCGAATTTTTAATAAGATATTTTTTTTAAATTTCAGAGAAGTACTGCAGCACCATCGCACTGGACCGATTGCTAAATGGTTTTATCCTCTCTGTCAATCACTTATTGAGAAGGCGTCCGAGTAAGCGGTTTTTATGTAGTAATTTTGTCTACTTCTATCTACTTAAAGTAGGCTAAGTAACAAATCAGTACATTAATTTATTTATTATGCTCCTTTTTGTAGAAATCCATTGATCAGCGGTTTCTACAAATTGTTGGCCACTTTTGTGACTCGCGCTCGAGAAGCTGGCTATTTTTCTAGTGATCTGGCGGCTACGGCTTTGCCACTAAGAATGGTTGCTATGGAAACCGATACTATAGAGTCAATGGAAACCGAGGAGCAGGGCTCGCAGGAGGAGGCCGATAGCCAGTTAGAGAAGCAATCCGAGGCTACAATAGAAAGTCGCAATCAGTGCTGCACTATGCTTAGCGCTTTTGCTGCTAGTCTCTCGGCTAGGTGAGATTGTTGATCTGAAATATTTTTTCATTTAAATCTCCCATTGAAGTCTTCTTAAAATTGGCTGTGAGACTTTTAATAGAATATTCCAAAAATCTGTAAGGAAATTTGGCCTAAAATTTTGAAGCATTTTAATATAGTGCCCCAAAAAGGGCCGTTTTAATAAAAATCCTAAATAATAAAAACGCCTGTCAGATGCGGCCAATTGCGCGGCGACCTCCTGGCCGCCAGTCTCCGCCTGCTGCTGGCGCTGCCCGCCAGCCTGCTGGCCGCTGAGCGTCCAGGCGACGCGTTGTCGGTGATTCGTCGGGCTCTTCGACTAGGCCGATTTTGGCCGCCTCTGTTAGAATCAGCGCTCGCTGCTTTGGAACGTTGGACTACGGATGTTAGTACTGCTGGGACTGGCAGTGTCCTAACTGAACGTGCCGGACCAGTTCTATCTGGTCTGTTAGCGGTGCTCATGTCCGATCGCGCTAGTGCAGCTGGCCTCACCGATGCAGAAGCCGAGGCTCAGAATGGCGTTCGGGATCGAAGAACTCTGGCTAAACAGTCGGTGAGTCTATTGTTGAGTTTTGCTTGGCTGAGGAATCTTCTAGAAGTAAGTTTAGACCGCGAATTGAAGGTCATGAGTTCGAATCCCAAACCCTAGGTGTTTTTGTCACATTTGTCACCCCAATGTGTCACTTTGATAATTTCTGATCCCAATGTGTCACTTTGATAATGTCTAATCCCAATGTGTCCCTTTGATAATGTCTAATCCCAATGTGTCACTTTGATAATGTCTGATCCCAGTGTGTCACTTTAATAATGTCTGATCCCAGTGTGTCACTTTAATAATGTCTGATCCCAATCACTTTGATAATGTCTGATCCCAGTGTGTCACTTTAATAATGTCTGATCCCAATGTGTCACTTTAATAATGTCTGATCCCAATGTGTCACTTTGATAATGTCTGATCCCAATGTGTCACTTTACCCTAGGTGACAATTTAGCTGCGTGGTTCCCTACCCTACCTCAGCTGGGTTGGACTGAAGCAATGCGGGATTAAGAGCCTTTGAGCTCAAGGGCTCAAATTGTATCATCCTAGAGCTGGGGCTCGAACCCAGGACCTTCCGATCATTATGCTACCACTTCTTCATTTAATAACTTTATTTAAGTTTTCAACGTCGTTTTTTTCGCTCACTATCCAGGTTGCTCGCGCCCTACGCGCCATTGAAGCGCGCCGAGCTCGCGCCAAAAACTACGCGGCAGGCGGCGCGTCCGAAATTGGTCTGGCCGACATGCAGAAACGAGTGCTGCTGTTTCTTGGCTCGGCGCATTCCGGATTTAAATACCAGCTGGCCGAAATTGCCTCGGACAGGGCCGCCAGCGCCGATTTAGTCGCTTGGAGTCCAGGCGGTCGTTTATTATATTTCGATTTGCCATTCGCTGATAGCAAGCCTCGTCTCTATTTAGATCCGTTGCTAAGCCGATGCGTTGCCTTGGCAACCGAATCTAGCAGTCGGCAAAGTAAAGTTGCCGCCGCCGAGTGCTTGCACTCTATAACCTTGCTTATGATTGGCAGGTTTGTGGCTTAGATTATATAGTGAAGCTTAAAAACTGTCCTTAAAAGGGCCGTTTTTGTATCTAACCAAGTAAATATCGATCTATGATCATAAAAATTGCTATCCACAGATGCGCTTTCGCTTCGACATCTAGCAACGATCGGGAGCAACTGTTGAGTCTGTGGCGTCCAATTTTGCCAGCCCTTCTTCAATTGGCAGCGGATGAAGATCCGGTGGTGAGGCAGCTGTTTCAGCCTTTGCTAATGCAGCTGGTGCACTGGTTCAGTCGGAGCCGGGAGTTTGAAGGTGACTTGACCGACTAATCGGGGGATTATTACGAAATTAAAAATATAGGAAGATCGGCGAGTTTTGAGAAGATTTTGAAGTTATAGGAAGATTTCGGTAATGTAGGATTGCGAAGTTGTTGGAGTTATTTGAAGATTTTAGAGTTTTGAAAAGAAGATCTTTGTGTTATGGGGAGATTTGGCAGTTATGGGGAGATGTCGAAGTTATAGGGAGATTTGGCAGTTATGGGGAGATTTGAGAAGTATGGGAAGATTTTGGGAATTATGGGGAGATTTGGGAATTATGGCGAGATTTTGGGAATTATGGGGAGTTATGGGGACATCTGGAAGCTATGGGAAGATTTGGGAGTTATGGGGAGATTTGGGATTTATGGGGATATATGGAAGCTATGGGAAGATTTGGGAGTTTTGGGAATATTTTGGGAGTTATGAGGAGATTTAGGAGTTATGGAAAGATTTGTCAGTTATGAGGACATTTCGCAGTTATGGAGATACTTGAGATTAAAAAGATTTGAGAAAGATGTGAGTGTGCTTCAAAAATCTCAGGATTATGGGAAGATCTAAAGGCCATGGGAAAATCTAGAGGCTATTGAAATATCTAGGAAATTGCAAAAACGCCAAGAGTTGAAATTAAACCCAACCCAAATCTCCTAACGTGCAACCAGCTCCCTACACTGCTCTACTACTCGATTCGCTATTCGATCGTTTAACGTCGCCCAGCTGCGACGCATCGGTACGCGATCTGGCCGCTCAGAGTCTGCGCGAGTTTCTCGTCTGGTCAGTGCGTCACCAGCCCCAGCAGCAGCAGCAGCAGCAGCCAGAGTCAGAAAATCCCGATTATTCCGGTTATTACAGTAGAAATGTCAAATCAATAGTGAAACGCGTCTGTCTGTTGGCATTGCATCCGGCGGCATCTAAGCGTCTTGGCGCCGCTCTAGCATTCAACGCTATCTACGCCCAGTACCGAGAGGAGTACAGTTTAGTGAACGCATTTGTGTTCGAATTGTTGCACTGTTTTATGCGCAGTATTCAACTAGCTGATGGGGACGAAATTGGTTTAGGCACAGTTGAACAGTGCAACTTGGCGTTGGATCATCTGGAAAGGATTATTGTTGAACGGGCGGCTACGCTCAAGGTAAAATAATCGGGAGTTTTTATTTTGACTGCTAGATTTTATTATTATGATAAGAATGTTAGAATATCCCATAAGAAACAACATTATCTCCCAAAATTCCTATGAGAATCGCCGTAATTTTCAAATGATCCCATCGAAAATCGCCCTACTATTCAAAAATATTCATTAGAATCGCCCTAATCTACAAAATCTCTATAAGAATCGCCGTCTGTTCCAAAATGTTCCTTTATGAGCGTATGAGAATCGTTTTATTATCCCTAAATCCATATGAGAATTGCCCTTATTTTCCGAAATCTGCATGAGAATCGCCTAAATATTCTAAAATCTCAATGAAAATCGCCCTAATCTACCAAAAATCTCAATAAGAATCGCCCTAATATTCGAAAATCCCCATGAGAATCGCTCTAATATTCGAAAATCCCCATGAGAATCGCTCTAATATTCGAAAATCCCCATGAGAATCGCCCTAATATATTCGAAAATCCCCATGAGAATCGCCCTAATATATTCTAAAATCTCCATGAGAATCGCCCTAATAGATATTATAAAATCTCTATGAGAATCGCCCTAATCTACAAAAATCTCTGTGAGAATCGCCCCAATATTAAAACTGTCCATGAGAATCGCTCTAATATTAAAACTGTCCATGAGAATCGCCCTAATATTAAAACTGTCCATGAGAATCGCTCTAATATTAAAACTGTCCATGAGAATCGCCCTAATATTAAAACTGTCCATGAGAATCGCCCTAATATTAAAACTGTCCATGAGAATCGCCCTAATATTAAAACTGTCCATGAGAATCGCTCTAATATTAAAACTGTCCATGAGAATCGCTCTAATATTAAAACTGTCCATGAGAATCGCCCTAATATTAAAACTGTCCATGAGAATCGCCCTAATATTAAAACTGTCCATGAGAATCGCCCTAATATTAAAACTGTCCATGAGAATCGCCCTAATATTAAAACTGTCCATGAGAATCGCCCTAATATTAAAACTGTCCATGAGAATCGCCCTAATATTAAAACTGTCCATGAGAATCGCCCTAATATTAAAACTGTCCATGAGAATCGCTCTAATATTAAAACTGTCCATGAGAATCGCTCTAATATTAAAACTGTCCATGAGAATCGCCCTAATATTAAAACTGTCCATGAGAATCGCCCTAATATTAAAACTGTCCATGAGAATCGCCCTAATATTAAAACTGTCCATGAGAATCGCCCTAATATTAAAACTGTCCATGAGAATCGCCCTAATATTAAAACTGTCCATGAGAATCGCCCTAATATTAAAACTGTCCATGAGAATCGCCCTAATATTAAAACTGTCCATGAGAATTGCTCTAATATTAAAAAATCTCCATAAGAATCGCCCCAATTTCCCCCTCGTTCTCCCCTCCCCCGCCCAGGTGGAATGGCCGGGTCGCCGGACGCCCCTGGGCTCCAAATGGACCAGCGCCACCCTGGAGGTCGCCGTGCGCTGGCTGGTCGGCCAATGCGGCCAGCCGGAGGCCGCCTGCCGCGCCGCCGCCATGCGCCTGCTAGTGAACGACGGCTCGCCGTCCGACAGGCGGAGTCGAACCCGCGGCGGTCTCGCTCGCTGTCTCCTGCTCACCACCAGTTCGTCTCCGGATAGAAGTCGTCAAAGCGCTGGAGCTGTGACGCAATCGCCTAGACAATTCTTTCAGGCGTTGTTGAAACAGTTCAAGCCGAATTATTTCTACGATAGATGGGAACGGTGGGAGCTTTTTTGTTGCTTTTTTGATCTTGTGATTTAGAGTGTAGGCCTGTTTTAATGTACGGAGATTTAATATAGGGCTTTTTAGAATGTAGGGAGTTTGGAATGCAGAGTTATTGAAAATTTCGAGATATTGGGATGTTGGAATATTTTTAATTTTGAGTTATTTAAATTTTGGGATATGTTAATTTGATATATTTTTGGATATTTTGGATATTTTTGGGATCCTTTAATGATACGGAGATTTAATATAGGACTTTTTAGAATTTAGAGAGCTTGGAATGCAGGGTTATTGAAAATTTCGAGATATTAAGATGTTGGAATTTCGGGATATTTTAATGTTGGGATATTTTTCATGTTGGGATATTCTAATGTTAGGATATTTAAATTAGGATATTTTAATGCGGGGATATATTTATGTTGGAGTGTTTTACTTTTGGGATTTTTTAATGTTAAGACATTTTGATATTTTGATATTTTAATTTTGGGATATTTTGGGATAGTTCAATGGATTGGGAGTCTTCTTAATAATTTTTTATACCTAATATAATTTTTTATACTACACGTAATCAAAATAAAATACTTAAATCTTTTACTGTGATGACGCACTTACAGTTTTCAAAGCCAGCAGCATCATCCGCTTGGCCAGCTCCGAGCTCTCCTAGCCTGCCTAGAATGCCATCTCTGGTCCATTGGCCGCGGATTGCTAGACCCGCAACAGTTGCTAGGCAAACAAAATAGTCCCGGCAGTCGCCTGTGTCACCGGTTGGCCGAATTTTTCAACGGCACCGATCCTCGTCTGGATCCGCGGCGTCAGCAGATGCTGTCCGTCTTGATTGCATCCAGATCGGCTTCGTCGTCAGTTACGGAGCTTCTGACTGCCGCCGATACTGTCCGATGTCAGCTGATTGTTCGAACTGCCGCCCTGCTGCAGCTGCTCTGCACCAGGCAGTCAGAGCATCGCGACTGTTTGACACCTCTGCTGACGGGTGCTGACTGTCCGTCCAGATCAGGCCAGACTGGTTGTATTGGACTCTGGCCGACTCTGGCTCGGGCTACGCTGCGGCCTCATCTGCTCGGCTTTGATGCTCAGGATCCGGGTTTGATGGCCCAGCTGTTGGACTGTATGAGCTCGGCTTGGCTAGCTGTTGCTGGGTCAGTTTCGTGTTGCCGTCTTTTGGTCGATTTCAGTGTTCTAGAAGGCGCCGATATTAGTGTGCTAGAAGGCGCCGATATTAGTGTTCTAGAGGGCGCCGATATTAGTGTTCTAGAGGGCGCCGATATCAGTGTTCTAGAGGGCGCCGATATTAGTGTTCTAGAGGGCGCCGATATTAGTGTTCTAGGGGGCGCCGATATTAGTGTTCTAGAGGGCGCCGATATCAGTGTTCTAGAGGGCGCCGATATTAGTGTTCTAGAGGGCGCCGATATTAGTGTCCTAGAGGGCGCCGATATCAGTGTTCTAGGGGCGCCAGTATTAGTGTTCTAGGGGCGCCGATATTAGTGTTCTAGAGGGTGCCGATATTAGTGTTCTAGAGGGTGCCGATATTAGTGTCCTAGAGGGCGCCGATATTAGGATTAGTGTTCTAGATGGCGCCAATATTAGGATTAGTGTTCTTGAAGGCGCCAATATTAGGATTAGTGTTTTAGAAGGCGCCAATATTAGGATTAGTGTTCTAGAAGGCGCCAATATTAGGATTAGTGTTCTAGAAGGCGCCAACATTAGGATTAGTGTTCTAGAAGGCGCCAACATTAGGATTAGTGTTCTAGAAGGCGCCAATATTAGGATTAGTGTTCTAGAAGGCGCCAACATTAGGATTAGTGTTCTAGAAGGCGCCAATATTAGGATTAGTGTTCTAGAAGGCGTTTCTATTAATGATCGAGAGGCTTCCGATATTATTGTTCTAGAGTCACCTATGTTAGAACTTTAGGGGCGTCAATTTGATATGACGTCCTCGATATGCGACCAATTTTAGCTTCAACGCTACATATGGGCAGTCAAACGCGTTTTTTTCCCACTCTCCTATTTCCTGTCTCTGCAGGCATCTGGCCCCAGTTGGTTCAACTCATCGACAGCAAATTTTGGCGGCTATTCAAGCCGAACTTGGCGGAGCCGACGGCCTGTCTGTCGAGCATCTACTGCCGTCCTCCGGGTTGGCGAGCGACCCGCCCGCTGAGCCCGGAGCTGTGCGACTAGCTCGAGGAATTCGAACCCTGCGCGACTGCGGACTGTTGACCGACGCCACCTTTGAAGAGAAGCAGGGAATTCTAAATCGGTGCTGTCAGGTGAGCGACTCTAACTTTTTCCTATTAGGGACTCCAACTCATCTATTAGGGACTCCAACTCATCTATTAGGGACTCCAACTCATCTATTAGGGACTCCAACTCATCTATTAGGGACTCCAACTCATCTATTAGGGACTCCAACTCATCTATTAGGGACTCCAACTCATCTATTAGGGACTCCAACTCATCTATTAGGGACTCCAACTCACCTATGAAAGACTCCAACTCACCTATTAGGGACTCCAACTCACCTATTAGGGACTCCAACTCATCTATTAGGGACTCCAACTCACCTATTAAGGACTCCAACTCACCCATTAGGGAGTCCAACTCACCTATTAGGGACTCCAACTCATCTATTAGGGAGTCCAACTAACCTATTAGGAACTCCAACTCACCCATTAGGGACTCCAATTTATCTATTAGCCACCTAAAACCATCCCACCCAATCATGATTAACAGCTTACGGAATCCGCTCAGACAACGCAGCAACACCCCGAGCTGCCACACTTGATCGAGGCCGCGCTTGGCTACGCTCTAAACGATTTGGCTATGGTATGATTGATGAATGATATAAATAATGGGATTATATATTAGAATAGGATTATCTATAAATATGGGATTGTCCTTAAGAATGGGATTATCCTTAAGAATGGGACTATCCTTAAGAATGGGATTATCCTTAAGAATCGGATGATCCTTAGGAATGGGATGATCCTTAAGAATGGAATGATCCTTAAGAATGGGATGATCCTTTAGAGTGGGATTATCCTTAAGAATTGGATAATCCTTAAGAATGTGTTTGCCTTAAAGAATTGCATTATCCTTAATGGGGTTGTAGGGGTATAGGGGTATAGGGGTATAGGGGTAGGGGTATAGGGGTTGTAGCCTAGTGGTTAGAGCATCGGACTCACGACTTGAAGGTCGGGGGTTCGATTCCCGACTCCACTGGTACAATTTGTGTCCTTTAGCAAGACACTTAACTCTGCATTGCTTCAGTTCACCCAGCTGTTAAATGGGTACCAGCATCAGCTGGGGTAATTGAAGGTGGGTGTGGCGTCCCCCAAGTCCATGGACTGAACAGCTGTACGCAGTCTTCAGAAGCGCCGCGCAATAGCTGCGGCTGCGCTGTTGGCTGCACATCTGGCCCGATTGGGACAGGTGTAATCAATTAATTAATTAATTTATTAATCAATTATTATCCTTAAGCATGGTATTGTCCTTAGGAATGGGATTATCCTTAAATTATCCTAAAACATGTGTTTAGCTTAAAAGAATTGGATTATCCTTATCAATATAATTATCCTTTTGAAGAGGATTACAATTAAGAATGGAATTATCCTTAAGAATTTGTTTATCTTAAAGAGTTGGATTACCCTTAAGAAGGGAATTATCCTTTAAAATAGGATTACTTTCGACAAAGTGATTATTCTTAAGAATTTTACTGTTGATTTTTTTCCTATAGTTATCCTGACATTTGCTAAACTGTTAAAATCCATAATCCTATTATCTAACAAACAATCTCCGCAGCTGCAGCCTCTGATAGCGACTGTCACTGAGCACTCAGCCGGTCTCGACCTGCTCAACAGCTACCAGACCTGTCTAACCAGCTACTTCTCTGTCCACTGCGAATCTCTGCTTGATCAGCTTGCTAATTCGCCTCTGTTGAAAGCGGCCGCTGTGTCGGCCACCGCTACCACCACCGTGGCCCACCTGCCTGCCCTGGCCTCCATACTGGAGAGTTTGACGGCTGACCTGAAGAAGTCCGCTCTGAGCATGCGCAAAGATGGCGAAGCGGGTTGCAACAATCGGTGAGGAACCCTTGGCTACATCTTAATCCGTGTGACCTTTTTTGAAGCTATTAACTCTCTATAGATTGCTTATCTCTTCCATCGTATCTCCCTCTACCATTGAGATCCATGTAGCTAATTTTTTTCTCCCCCTCAAACTCTCCCCCCACTATTTCTCCCCGTGTCTCCCCCTTTAACTCTCCCCCCACTATTTCTCCCCGTGTCTCCCCCTTTAACTCTCCCCCCACTATTTCTCCCCGTGTCTCCCCCTCTAACTCTCCCCCACTATTTCTCCCCGTGTCTTCCCCTTTAACTCTCCCCCCACTATTTCTCCCCGTGTCTCCCCCTTTAACTCTCCCCCACTATTTCTCCCCGTGTCTCCCCCTCAAACTCTCCCCCACTATTTCTCCCCGTGTCTCCCCCTCTAACTCTCCTCCACTATTTCTCCCCGTGTCTTCCCCTTTAACTCTCCCCCCACTATTTCTCCCCGTGTCTCCCCCTTTAACTCTCCCCCACTATTTCTCCCCGTGTCTCCCCCTTTAACTCTCCCCCCCCCACTATTTCTCCCCGTGTCTCCCCCTTTAACTCTCCCCCCCCCCACTATTTCTCCCCGTGTCTCCCCCTTTAACTCTCCCCCCCCACTATTTCTCTCCGTGTCTCCCCCTCTAACTCAAATTATTATTAAGCAAGTCATTATCAAAATATTTTTTTTACCTTTGTCGCCAGATCGCCTAAACAACTGGCCTCCTGCATTGTATCCAAGTGGAGTCTGATGGGACAGCTGTGGGATTGCGGCAACGATGACTGCCGCTTTAGCGTGCTAGGAATTCTGACCAACTTGTTGACTGTTGATGCCGAGGTATTTGATCTTTTTGTTTAAAATTTTTTTGACATCTTTTCTTTATTTGCTTACTAACTATTTACCTTTTAGGTCGTCAAGTCTAGCGATCAAGCTTTCGCCTTGTTCATCGGAGTTTTGGACTCGCGCGTTAATTTTGATCTGATTGTAAGCGGATGCTCACACTCACTCACTCACTCACTCACACACTCACTCATTCACTCACTCACTCACTCACTCACTCACTCACTCACTCATTCATTCATTCACTCACTCATTCACTCACTCACTCACTTACTCACTCACACACTCACTCATTCACTCACTCACTCACTCACTCACTCACTCACACACTCACTCATTCACTCACTCACTCACTCACTCACTCACTCACTCACTCATTCATTCATTCACTCACTCATTCACTCACTCACTCACTTACTCACTCATTTACTCACTCATTCACTCACTCATTCACTCACTCACTCACTTACTCATTTACTCACTCATTCACTCACTCACTCACTCACTCATTCATTCATTCACTCACTCATTCACTCACTCACTCACTTACTCACTCATTTACTCACTCATTCACTCACTCATTCACTCACTCACTCACTTACTCATTTACTCACTCATTCACTCACTCACTCATTCACTCACTCATTCACTCACTCATTCACTCATTCACTCACTCATTCACTCATTCACTCACTCACTCATTCACTCACTCACACTTACTTACTCACTCAGTCACTCACTCTCTTAATCATTCACTCACAAATGCATGATTGCAGGTGAACGGCCTGGCCCTCCTAGGCTACATGTGCCGCAATCCATCAGAAGAACGAGCCGAGCAATTGAGCAGCCAATTGAAGCTGGTATGCTCGGAGACTGTTCTCATGCGCAGTTCCAATCAGCTGAATATAAATTCGCACGCCTACTGCCAGTACGTAAGGGCGTTTCGAGCGGTGAGTAATACGCCTTAATATTGAAAGATGAGTTAGTATGCTACTAAAGAACTGAAAGTTAACTTGCTTTAATTTGTGAGTTTGTGATTGAGTGGGTTAGTACAAAGTGAGTCTTTGAGTGACTTCATGAGTTGATAAGTCATTAAGTTTGTGAGTGACCGAAAGAATGAGCGAGTTCATGAGTCAATAAGTTAGTGAGTCAGTGAATGAGCAAGTTCATGAGTCATTAAGTTAGTGAGTCAGTGAATGAGCGAGTTCATGAGTCATTAAGTTAGTGAGTCAGTGAATGAGCGAGTTCATGAGTCATTAATTTAGTGAGTCAGTGAATGAGCAAGTTCATGAGTCATTAAGTTAGTGAGTCAGTGAATGAGCGAGTTCATGAGTCATTAAGTTAGTGAGTCAGTGAATGAGCAAGTTCATGAGTCATTAATTTAGTGACTGAGTGAGTGAATGAGCGAGTTCACGGGTCATTAAGTTGGTGAATGAGTGAGTAAGTGAGCGAGTTTATAAGTCATTAAGTTATTGAATGATTAAGGGAGTTATTGAATGAGTAGGTAAGTGAGTGAGTGATTAAGTCAGTGAGTTGTTAAAGAGTAGTTGTAGGCCATTGTTCCCGTAATAAATATCAAAACAAACAGTGGGATTCCAAACTCACTTGTGGCTTCATGCCTTAGTTTATTTTTTTCATAAGTAAGGATTATCCATGAATTGAAAAGTTATTTATGGCGAAATGCATTTTCAGCTACTGCTAGCCCAGGAAACAAGCGAACACCCGCTCCTGCTGGAGATCCTAGCCATACTAGTCTGCAAAGAGCGTCAGCACGTGTTAGAAACTGAATTTCAACACTGCCTAAATCGCCTGCTGCGCCGACTGCCTATCCAACGTTGCCGCGATTTTGTCACCTGGCCTTGGCGCCTGTTTCGCGCCGAATCTGGCGCCGGCGCCGGATTTACCGGTGCGCGTCGATTTTTTGCGTCTCTATTAACTCATTGACGTACTGTTTTTTTATTCTCTCAGTTAGCTTTATTTTCCTTGTCTTTTCTGTTTATTTTCTGTCTGTCTCTGCCGTCTAATAAGTCTGTTCTACCCCTCTTTCAATCTAATCTCCTTCGTCTCCTCTCCCTCTCTCTTCTCTCTTCTCTTCTTCCCCTATCCCCTAACCTCTTCCGTCTCTTCTCTCCCCCTCTGTCCTACCCCCGTCTCTTCTCTCCCCCTCTGTCCTACCCCGTCTCCTCTCTCCCCCTGTCCTACCCCCGTCTCCTCTCTCCCCCTCTGTCCTACCCCCGTCTCCTCTCTCCCCCTCTGTCCTACCCCCGTCCCCTCTCTTCCCCTCTGTCCTACCCCCGTCTCCTCTCTCCCCCTCTGTCCTACCCCCGTCTCATCTCTCCCCCTCTGTCCTACCCCCGTCTCATCTCTCCCCCTCTGTCCTACCCCCGTCTCCTCTCTCCCCCTCTGTCCTACCCCCGTCTCATCTCTCCCCCTCTGTCCTACCCCCGTCTCCTCTCTCCCCCTCTGTCCTACCCCCGTCTCATCTCTCCCCCTTTCCTACCCCTGTCTCCTCTCTCCCCCTCTGTCCTACCCCCGTCTCCTCTCTCCCCCTTTCCTACCCCCGTCTCCTCTCTCCCCTCTGTCCTACCCCCGTCTCCTCTCTCCCCCTTTCCTACCCCCGTCTCCTCTCTCCCCCTCTGTCCTACCCCCGTCTCCTCTCTCCCCTCTGTCCTACCCCCCGGCTCTTCTCTCTCCCTCTCTACTTTCTTCTGCCTTCCTACCTGTCTACCCTCTTTTATTACCCTATCGCATTTTTCTCCATCTGCCCCTCTGTTATCTCCCTATCATCCCCAACTAACTTTTGTACTTTCTGTCCCTTATTCTCGTTTTACCCTTTCTCTGCATAGTTTATTTTCATATCTCGTTTTTTTCTCATTCTCTTCTTCATTTCGTTTCGTTTCGCTTCTTTGTCGTTCTTAAGCTATAAAACAAAAATTAATGCCCTATTCATGCTACTAGGCTTCCATCGCGAACAGCTAGTCAATAGGGTGCTGGCGCCCCTGCTTACCCAGTGCCACAGCTCCGTTTTATTGGACTTCATCGCCACGGGTGACTGCTTGGAGTACTGTCTCAGCCGGCTGTTAGCTGCCCAGCAGTCCTTGGCCGGTTTCAACGAAGCCGAAACCGAAGAGATTCTACTGCTGGCTCGCGGCTGCTGTCGGGTTTTGTCGTGCGTGTACATGGGCTGCAGCGCTGCTGAACTGGCCTTGCCCAGGCTTAACGATTCTTTTAAACGGTTCTACGCTTTGCAGCCGGCTGCGGTGAAAGATCCCGACAGGAGTCTGCATAATTGGATCTCTGTGTGAGTTCTAAATTGGCTTTTTTATTTTCTGTATAAATCATTTATGAATTTGTTGATTTTGTATGTTTGATCCCCTATTTTGTATGTTTGATCCCCATTTTGTATGTTTGATCCCTATTTTGTATGTTTGATCCCCTATTTTGTATGTTTGATCCCCATTTTGTATGTTTGATCCCTATTTTGTATGTTTGATCCCCTATTTTGTATGTTTGATCCCCATTTTGTATGTTTGATTCCCATTTTGTATGTTTGATCCCCATTTTGTATGTTTGATCCCCATTTTGTATGTTTGATCCCCTATTTTGTATGTTTGATCCCCATTTTGTATGTTTGATCCCCATTTTGTATGTTTGATCCCCTATTTTGTATGTTTGGTCCCCATTTTGTATGTTTGATCCCCATTTTGTATGTTTGATCCCTATTTTGTATGTTTGATCCCCTATTTTGTATGTTTGATCCCCTATTTTAAATGATTGATCCCTTGATTGTATGTTTGATCCCATATTTTGTATGGTTGATCCCCAAGATTGTATTTTGGTTCCCCTGTTTTATATGCATTTGATCCCGTATTTAGTATGTTTGATCCTCTATATTGTATGTTTTTTCCCCTGTTTTATATGCATTTGACCCCCTATCTTGTATGTTTGATCCCCTATTTAGTATGCGTTTGATCTCCTATTTAGTATGTTTGATCCCCTACTTAGTATGTTTGATCTCCTATTTAGTATGTTTGATCCCCTATTTAGTATGTTTGATCCCATATTATGTACGAATTCGATCCCCTATTTTGTATGGTTGATCCTCAAGATTGTATGTTTGTTCCCCTGTTTTAGATGCATTTGATCCCCTTTTTTGTATGCATTTGATCCCCATTTTGTATGCATTTGATCCTCTATTTAGTATGTTTGATCCCCTATTTAGTATGTTTGATCCCCATTTTGTACGATCGTATGGTTGATCCCCTATTTTGTATGTTTGATCCCCATTTTGTATGTTTGATCGGCTATTTGGTATTCAATCCCCTGTTTTGTATGTTTGATTCCCTCTTTAGTATGTTTGATCCCCTATTCGGTATTTTTATCCCTATTTTCTATACTCTAGCAATATTTTTTATATTTTTTATCTTTACATGTACAGTCAGTTTTTAATTACCAAATTTACCTTCCGCTTGTCAACTCCAGCCAATGCTACGACCTGGTCACCCAAAGTTTTCCCCGATGCCGCGAGGCCGCCCGCCTGATGCAGTGCGAAGCTTACAACCTGCTTGTGCACTGCATCAAAGCCGTCGCCGACAAGGAGCGCAGCTTCCTGCCTCCGTTCACTGAGGCTGCCGCAAAGCGCAAATTCATCTGGGAGAATATAGTGCCTACGGATACGGATTATCAGCTACCAGTGCAGATTGAGGTTCGTCTGTTGCTTTGGGGATGTTTTAGTTCTGTTTAGGCTAATTGATGGTTTTGTTATTTAGTTAGTTATTTTTAGTTGCCAAGTGAGTAGCTTTTTTTAAATCATGGAAAGTATTTTAGTTTTTTATTAAAAATAATCATTTTAGTTGCTAAGTAAGTTGTTTCTGTTGGTAAGGTAATTTCTGTTCTTAGAGGAGTTGTAGCCTAGAGGAGTTGTAGCCTAGAGAAGTTGTAGCCTTGTGGCTAGGGCGCCTGCCTCATGACCGGAAGGTCGTGGGTTCGAGTCCCGGCCCTAGGAGACAATTTGTGCCCTTGAGCAAAGCACTTAATCCCGCATTGCTTCAGTCTACCCAGCTGAGATTGGGTACCAGTTTGAGCTGGGTAAATTTAGGGTGGGTGTTGCGGCCCCTCCAGCCCGTCAGGCTGAAAGCTGTACACAGCACTCGGATGCGCCGCGCAACTAGCTGCGGCTGTGCCGTGGGCTGTACATCTGATCGAAAGGTCAGGTGTCTAAATTTTAGTTGCTAGGCAAGTTATTTCTGTTGCCAAGGTAACTTTTAGTTTCTAAGTAAGTTATTTCTGTTGCTAAGGTAGACTTTTAGTTGCTAAGTAAGTTATTTCTGTTGCTAAGGTAGACTTTTAGTTGCTAAGTAAGTTTTTTTCTGTTGCTAAGGTAGACTTTTAGTTGCTAAGTAAGTTTTTTTCTGTTGCTAAGGTAGACTTTTAGTTGCTAAGTAAGTTATTTCTGTTGCTAAGGTAGACTTTGAGTTGCTAAGTAAGTTATTTCTGTTGCTAAGGTAGACTTTGAGTTGCTAAGTAAGTTATTTCTGTTGCTAAGTAAGTTATTTCTGTTGCTAAGGTAGACTTTGAGTTGCTAAGTAAGTTATTTCTGTTGCTAAGGTAGACTTTGAGTTGCTAAGTAAGTTTTTTTCTGTTGCTAAGGTAGACTTTTAGTTGCTAAGTAAGTTTTTTTCTGTTGCTAAGGTAGACTTTTAGTTGCTAAGTAAGTTATTTCTGTTGCTAAGGTAGACTTTGAGTTGCTAAGTAAGTTATTTCTGTTGCTAAGGTAGACTTTGAGTTGCTAAGTAAGTTATTTCTGTTGCTAAGTAAGTTATTTCTGTTGCTAAGGTAGACTTTGAGTTGCTAAGTAAGTTATTTCTGTTGCTAAGGTAGACTTTGAGTTGCTAAGTAAGTTATTTCTGTTGCTAAGGTAGACTTTGAGTTGATAAGTAAGTTATTTCTGTTGCTAAGTAAGTTATTTCTGTTGCTAAGGTAGACTTTGAGTTGCTAAGTAAGTTATTTCTGTTGCTAAGGTAGACTTTGAGTTGCTAAGTAAGTTATTTCTGTTGCTAAGGTAGACTTTGAGTTGCTAAGTAAATTATTTCTGTTGCTAAGGTAGACTTTTAGTTGCTAAGTAAGTTATTTCTGTTGCTAAGGTAGACTTTGAGTTGCTAAGTAAGTTATTTCTGTTGCTAAGGTAGACTTTTAGTTGCTACGAACGTCCGCTTATTTTCAAGATAATTTTTTAGTTGCCATGGTATTTGAAATCGTTGATAAAGTGCAGCAATATTTTTTTCTTAAATTGTCAAACGTGCAGCAAAACGCCGCTCGCAAGCAGCATTTGGTGTCGATTCGCTCAACAACCGATTCAGTTGGTGGCGGCGCCGATTTGAATAGCGCTGACGACGATCTTGGCTGGATGCGATCCGCTACCCTTGGTAGCCCTGGCACCACTTCACTGCAATTTGTAGCTTCCCAATTCCTATCGGACAGCAGTTTGTCATCGGATGTTAGCCAATTCGATCGTTTAGTAACAGCCGAATTATTGCCGTCGAGTAGTGTTAGCAACGCGTCCCTAGCAACTAGCGGTCAGCAACGTCGGAAAAGTCGCAACTACCCGGCCGTAGCGGTTGCGCAACGAAATCGCTACCTAGTTGAGCTGGAATCCGACTGCGTCAACGATCATCCCTGCATGGCAACCCTAGTAGCTCTGATCAATCACATGAAAACTATCGGCTTAATTCCTCAACTACCGGATGGTGTTAAACCCACCCAGATGCCGAAATGGATGCAGAATATAGCGCAAAAAGTGTCTAATAGTACATCTGATACTCACCCGAATGTGAGGATATTTCTAATGAAATTGATTGTCAACTGTGCGGCAGTGTTTCAGTCCTACGCCAGTTTTTGGCTGCGTCCGATGTGCCAATTGGCCCTGTCCGATAGAAATGGCGGGCCCGGGTTTCACACCCTGCTGGTTGACATTGTGTTCTATTGCGTGGCCTGGAGTGGCGTGGCAATACCCGAGGTGAGGGTGACTTGGTCTATGTTTCATTTTTTGTATCAAATTATATTTTCCCTCCATAAAAAATCAAATCGTACATTAAACTATTTCTAAGAATTATTATATTTCTAAGAATCTAACTAGAAATAAATATAACTAAGAAACTATTTTTCTGAGAAAATTAACTAATTTTTTTCTAAGAATATTACCTATACTAATTAGTAACCGTTGTACCTTATTCATTTCTTAGAAAACTAGGCCTAAACTCTTTCTAGGAATCGTGTTATTTTCTAGGAAAAGCAGCTGAAACTATTTCTAAGAATATTACCTAAACTAATTAGTAACCATTGTACCTTATTTATTTCTTAGAAAACTATGCCTAAACTCTTTCTAAGAATCGTGTTTTTTTTTTCTAGGTAAAGTAGCGCAACTATTTTTGCTAAAGTATTGCCTAAAATATTATATTTCCTAGAAAAGTGTCCTAACTATTTCTGATAATCGTACGTAAACTAGCTGTTTAAAACATTCGCTCTTTATTTTTTATCATTTCTAAGAATCATATCTTAACAGCTCTTGGAATTTATTATCAATTTTCTTAGAATAGTTCTTTAGAATGTTTCTAAGAATATTTTATTTTAATTTCTAAGAAGAAATAACGTAAACTTTAACAAAATCATACAACCGTTATTATAGGATCTGGGTGATTTTTATTGAAAAAATATCATCCCAGTTTCCTAAATACGCAATGACCCCAAGTCTATCAGTCTAGATAAACTCTATGCAAAACCCATTAAACTGCAACTGTAGGACGATCTTGGCGATCGCGATTTAGTCGAACGCCTGCTGGACAAGCTAACCGGCTTGTGCTATGACGCCGAGCGCAGGGTATTCAAAAATAATTTGCGCCTATTGGAGGCTCTCATAGCCTGTTGGAGGAGTCGCATTCGCGTTGTCCCGTACCAGTGAGTAGAAATAGTTGATGGGTGGGATAAATAGTTTATGGGTGGGATAAACAGTCTATTGGGTGGGATATATAGTCTATGGGTGGGGTAAATAGCCGATGGGTGGGATAAATAGCCGATGGGTGGGATAAATAGTCTATGGGTGGCATTGATAGTTAATGAGTGGGATAAATAGTCGATGAGTGAGATAAATAGTCTATGGGTTGGATTAATAGTCAATAGGTGGGATAAATAGTCAATAGGTGGGATAAATAGTCAATTGGTGGGATAAATAGTCAATGGGTGGGATAAATAGTCAATTAGTGGGATTAATAATCAATTGGTGGGATAAATAGTCAATTGGTGGGATAAATAGTCAATGGGTGGGATAAATAGTCAATGGGTGGGATAAATAGTCGATGAGTGAGATAAATAGTCTATGGGTTGGATTAATAGTCAATAGGTGGGATAAATAGTCAATTGGTGGGATAAATAGTCAATAGGTGGGATAAATAGTCAATTGGTGGGATAAATAGTCAATGGGTGCCATAAATAGTCAATGGGTGGGATAAATAGTCAATGGGTGGGATAAATAGTCAATTGGTGGGATAAATAGTCAATGGGTGGGATAAATAGTCAATTAGTTGGATTAATAGTCTATGGGTGGCATAAATAGTCAATGGGTGGGATAGATAGTCAGTAGGTGGGATAAATACTCAATGGGTGGGATAAATAGTCAATGGTTGGGATAAATAGTCAATGAGTGGGATAAATAGTCGATGGGTGAGATAAATACTCAATGGGTGGGATAAATAGTCAATGGGTTGGATTAATAGTCAATTGGTGGGATAAATACTCAATTGGTGGGATAAATAGTCAATGGGTGGGATAAATAGTCAATTAGTGGGATTAATAGTCTATGGGTGGGATAGATAGTCAATGGGTGGGATTAATAGTCAATAGGTGGGATAAATACTCAATGGGTGGGATAAATAGTCAATGGTTGGGATAAATAGTCAATGAGTGGGATAAATAGTCGATGGGTGAGATAAATAGTCAATGGGATGGCTAAGCAGTTAACTAGTGGGATAAATGCACAGTAGGTTAGATAAAAAGTCAATGGGTTGTTAAATCGAAATCAGATGGGATAAACAGACAACGGATTTGCAATTAACCGAAAATTAATCCCCCCTCCCCCTCCTCGCAACAGGCGCATATTCGACCTGCTTCAGCAGACCGAAGCCTATTCAGCGGCCGCAGCCGGACTGCAACTCTACGGAGCCTACTTGTCCAACTCGCTGCCCTATTTCAACGACGCCAACAACCCGGAGACGACCATAGGAGGAGCTGGCCGACTCGACAGTCGATCAATGCTGTCCTCTCTAGTCCGATTATTGAACCATCAGCGCAAAGAGGTTTACGCCGTGTGCGCCGAGGTCACGGGACTCTGCTTGGGCCAGATGGCGGCGACGGCTTCTTCTAATCGGCCTGAAGCGTGAGATATTTTTGGCATGTTCGACACTTTAGAGACATCCAAATAGGCACCTTAGACACGCAAATAGACTCTTTAGAGACAAATATCCGGAGTCATTAAGGAACACTTAGAGATAGACACCTCAAAGACTCGGATAGACGCATCAGAGACACTCACAGACACCTCAGAGACACTCACAGACACCTCAAAGACACGCACAGACACCTCTGAGACACGCACAGACACCTCAGAGACACGCATAGACACCTCTGAGACACGCACAGACACCTCAGAGACACGCATAGACACCTCAGAGACACGCACAGACACCTCAGAGACACGCATAGACACCTCAGAGACACGCACAGACACCTCAAAGACATGCATAGACACCTCTGGGACATGCATAGACACCTCTGAGACATGCATAGACACCTCTGAGACATGCATAGACACCTCTGAGACATGCATAGACACCTCAGAGACACGCACAGACACCTCAAAGACATGCATAGACACCTCAAAGACATGCATAGACACCTCTGAGACATGCATAGACACCTCTGAGACACGCACAGACACCTCAAAGACATGCATAGACACCTCTGAGACATGCATAGACACCTCTGAGACATGCATAGACACCTCTGAGACACGCACAGACACCTCAAAGACATGCATAGACACCTCTGAGACATGCATCGACACCTCTGAGACATGCATAGACACCTCTGAGACACGCACAGAAACGCAGAGACACGGCAGACAGTTTTGTAACTATGCAAGCATCAGAGAGTCGCACAAGTCTAATTACGTAACCTTTATTCGCCTCTGCTCCCCAGATCGACTTTCTACAAGCAGGTTGTGGAACAACTCGGCAAGCTGCTGTCAAGTCGCCAAGACGCCGGTCTGCACGCCCTGTACATGACTAGCCAAGGCTGTCCCCGCATTTCCTGCATCGATTTTCGTCAGCGCCTTCTATTTCTGCTGCCAAATCTGTCTGGCGACTCATTGGCCAGCTGTCTGGGCTGCCTGACCGCCGCGGCTGGTGCCGCCGCGACCGCCGCGCCCGCCGACTCCGACTGCCAGTGGCCGGACGCCGTCGCTGAGTTAAAGCAGCGCGGATTTTTCGACTCGCTCAATCGTTTGTTCTCGCTATCGTCGAGTGGTTCGGCTAGCGTTGATGCCGAATCTAAGATTCCAAAATTTGCATTGGCTCTGTGCCAACGATTGCTCCTTCTGTTGCAGCAGCAGCGGCAGCAGGTTTCTAGCGAGGATGCCGTGAAACAGCAGCGAGTTTGGCTTTTGAATGCCATCCGAAATCTGTGCATGGCATCTGCTGGAAATGGAAGCGTTGGTAGCGTTGCTGCGCTGTCTTCGCCTCAGGTAAGTGCGTTGAGTCACTTAAAGGGAGAGTCTCGTCATTCTACTCTGTAGATGTACATGCAGGAGAATCCCTGAACTACAAACTACGAGAGTTTGGGATTCTCCTGCATGTACAGATTGTCTGTCTGTCTCGTAGATGTACGAGGTACATGCGGGAAAATCCCTTGACTGCTGTCTAGATGTACATGCAGGGAATCTCTAACCTGCTAATTAGATGTACATACAGGAGAACCCCTGAAATGCTAACTAGATGTACATGAAATGGAATCCATGACCTGTTAACCAGATGTTACATGCAGGAGATCCCTGACCTGTTAACTAGATGTACATGCAGGAGAATCCCTGACCTGTTAACCAGATGTACATGCAGGAGAATCCCTGACCTGTTAACCAGATGTACATGCAGGAGAACCGCTGACCTGTTAACTAGATGTACATGCAGGACAATCCCTGACCTGCTAATTAGATGTAAATGCAGGAGAATCGCTGACCTGTTAACTAGATGTACATGCAGAGAATCCCTGACCTGTTAACTGCATGTACATGCAGGAGAATCCCTGACCTGTTAACTGCATGTACATGCAGGGAATCCCTGACCTGCTATCTCGTAGATGTACATGCATGGGTCCCTGACCTGCTAATTAGATATACATGCAGGAGAATCCCTGACCTGCTAACCAGATGTACATGCAGGAGAATCCCCGACCTGCTAACCAGATGTACATGCAGGAGAATCCCTGACCTGCTAACCAGATGTACATGCAGGAGAATCCCTGACCTGCTAACCAGATGTACATGCAGGAGAATCCCCGACCTGCTAACTAGATGTACGAGCAGGAGAATCCCTTGCCTACAAGCTTCCATATGTACTACTAACGTTGAAATCCCTTCTATCAACTAAAGCGCTCACATATATCAATGCCAATTTCAGGCCCGCCGCCAGGCCTACCAGATCCTGTCCACCTGGTACCCCACGCATCCGGCTCTGTGCGGCCCGCCTCTTCTAGTCGGCCTGACTGATCCTGCCGAATCTAATCGAGCCTGGCTGCTAGAATTCTGGTCGAAAAACTCCAACCTACCGTCTGAATCCACCGCTCGTTGGTTCGAATTGCTTGCCCGTTGCCATGGCAACACTAACGACAACGACGTCGACGAAGTCGATGCTGACGACGACGACGAAAATCGCCGGGAGCAGGCCGTCATCGCTGGCGGAATTCTGCCCGCCTTCTGTTCGGCTGTCCAACTGGACGCCTGCTCGGCGACGCCCGACTATCGACGGCCGATGTTCGACCGTCCCCTGGCCGACTGCCCGTTCAGGGAGTGTCGGATCGACGCCGATTGGCGCCGGCGCCATGGCGGACTCATGACGCCGCTGTTCTTAGAGACTCAGGCGGCTCAGCCGCTGCAGCAGCAGCAGCCGGAGCATCGATTGGACGGTGACCCGGTTGCCACCGAAGCGGCCGCAGCGGCAGCAGCCACTGCCGGAGTCTCGTCCTCGATGCTGCCACTGCGGGCTACCGTCAATGGTCCGGCTATGTTTGAGGCTACTCAGCTGGTTGCCGCCACCGCCACTAGCAGCATGTTTGTCGACACCCAGGTCTGTCTGTATGTCTGTCTGTGTGTCTGTCTGTCTGTCTGTCTGTCTGTCTGTCTGTGTGTCTGTCTGTCTGTGTGTCTGTCTGTGTGTCTGTCTGTCTGTGTGTCTGTCTGTCTGTCTGTCTGTCTGTGTGTCTGTCTGTCTGTCTGTGTGTCTGTCTGTGTGTCTGTCTGTGTGTCTGTCTGTCTGTCTGTGTCTGTCTGTCTGTCTGTCTGTCTGTCTGTGTGTGTGTGTCTGTCTGTGTGTCTGTCTGTCTGTCTGTGTCTGTCTGTCTGTCTGTCTGTCTGTCTGTGTGTGTGTGTCTGTCTGTCTGTCTGTCTGTCTGTCTGTGTGTCTGTCTGTGTGTCTGTCTGTCTGTCTGTCTGTCTGTGTGTGTCTGTCTGTGTGTGTCTGTCTGTCTGTCTGTCTGTCTGTCTGTGTGTGTGTCTGTCTGTCTGTGTGTGTCTGTCTGTCTGTCTGTCTGTCTGTCTGTGTGTCTGTCTGCCTGTCTATCTTTCCGTGTCCCTGTTCTTATTTTCTTCTTATTCGTTTCTTCATCGCTTTAATCCGTCCACTCTTTAAAACAATCCCCTACAGGACCTGTCCGCCTCCACGTCGCTGCTGTTTCGTTCCACTGGCGGGGGCGGCGGCGGCGGCGCCCTTGAAGTCTCTGTTGGCGGCGGCCTAGCCGGCTATCACTCGGCCCTCGGCTCCGACTCGAATCCTCAGATGGCCGGTCAAGCGGCCAAGCTTCGCCGACTTCGACGTAGGATGCTTCGCCAACAGCAGCAGCAGCAGGAGGCTGCGGCCTCTGACACGCCATCCTCTACCCAAAGCGCCTCTTCATCGTCTTCAAGCTACGCCATTTTCGCCCAGGCCGGTGTCGAGCGTCACCGACGTCAAGCTCGAGAAGCCGCCGAAGCGGCCGCCAGACGGGAGCACCGAGTCACTCTGCGTCGGCGCTATCGAGTCGGCGACTTGCCCGACGTTCAAATTGAACAGGCCGCTCTGTTATCAACGATTGCGGCGCTGGGACAGAGAGATCGAATCTTTGGACGACTACTGTGCGCTCAGGTGAGCTTCGTGTTCTGATTTAATTTCCAGGGAAATCCCAAGGCTAAATTTACACGCTGGTTAATTCCACCGCTCTTACTATCTAAATGTACACTGATGGAAATTCTGTGGCTGCTACCAACTAAATGTACACGTAGGGAAATCCCATCGCTCCTACCAACTAAATGTACACGTAGGGAAATCCCATCGCTCTTACCAACTAAATGTACTCGGAGGGAAATCCCAAGGCTGCTAAAAACAAAATGTACTCGAAGGGAAATCCCAAGGCTGCTAAGAACTTAATATACTCGGAGGGGAATCCCACCTCTCTTTCCCACTAAATGTACTCGCAAGGCAATCCTACGACTGCGACCAACTTAATGTACACACAGGGAAATCCCAAGTGTATTGCTTACGACCTGTACACTGAGGGAAACCCACGGGGCTGGGCTCCCACGGAAATAAACTTCTCAAGGTAATTTAATGGTCATTTAAGATCCGGAATTTAAGAGTCTTGACAACACTTGACAAGTAAAGTAATAGGATATGACGAAATTATCCTAATTTTATAAATCATTACACCTGATTATCCCCCAACAGCTGTCGCAGTCCATCGTTGACTGGGCCTCATCATCTTTAGCCGAAGACGACGCTCTTGACGTGTCTCGCCGTCTGGCCACTGCCTGGCTAGGCGTTCTCACATCGTCGGCCAGTTTGCGCCGGTCAAATCGATTGCGTCATCTCGCGTCAGCCGCCAGCAGCGACCCGGCTCTGATTGGCTGCGCGCTGGATTCGCTCTGCGCTCTGGCGTCGTCGAGTGGCTGCGGCGAGGCCGGAGCTTCCACTGATCGTTCGTCAATGATTCTTCGACCTGAGGACTACAGACTGGTGGCTAATGCGGCCGCCTCGGCGCACCTGCCGACGCTGGGCGCCTTGGCTCTGGAGCTGCTGCACAATTGGCAGAGTGGCGGAGAACGGAACAAGCTGCCGGCGCCGGAGCGGCCTCAGCAGCGCCGCGGTGCTGAACGGCGACCCGCGCCGGCGAAGCGACGTCGGTTTGATGACGCTGCTGGTTATCAGGTTGGTTTTTTTTAGCGGCACCTTGTCGATAATTTAGTAACGTTTTTATACGTTATTTTTAGCGATATTTTTAGCGATATTTTTAGCGAATATATTTTAGCGATACTTTTAACGAAGATATTTTAGCGCTACTTTTAATGAAGATATTTTAGCGATACTTTTAGCGAAGATATTTTAGCGATACTTCTAACGAAGATATTTTAGCGATACTTTTAACGAAGATATTTTAGCGATACTTTTAACGAAGATATTTTAGCGATACTTTTAACGAAGATATTTTAGCGATACTTTTAACGAAGATATTTTAGCGATACTTTTAATGAAGATATTTAAGCGATACTTTTAGCGAAGATATTTTAGCGATACTTCTAACGAAGATATTTTAGCGATACTTTTAACGAAGATATTTTAGCGATACTTTTAACGAAGATATTTTAGCGATACTTTTAGCGAAGATATTTTAGCGATACTTTTAACGAAGATATTTTAGCGATACTTTTAACAAAGATATTTTAGCGATACTTTTAGCGAAGATATTTTAGCGATACTTTTAACGAAGATATTTTAGCGATACTTTTAACGAAGATATTTTAGCGATACTTTTAGCGAAGATATTTTAGCGATACTTTTAACGAAGATATTTTAGCGATACTTTTAACGAAGATATTTTAGCGATACTTTTAACGAATATATTTTAGCGATACTTTTAACGAATATATTTTAGCGATTCTCAAGCTTACAAGCTAAAATATTTAGCGATACTTTTAGCGATGATTCAGCCACTATATTTAGCGATACTTTCAGCGATGATCAAGCCGCTATATTTAGCGATACTTTTAGCGATGATCAAGCCACTATATTTAGCGATACTTTTAGCGATGATCAAGCCACTATATTTAGCGTTACTTTTAGCCATGATCAAGCCACTATATTTAGCGTTACTTTTAGCCATGATCAAGCCGCTATATTTAGCGATACTTTTAGCCATGATCAAGCCGCTATATTTAGCGTTACTTTTAGCCATGATCAAGCCACTATATTTAGCGTTACTTTTAGCCATGATCAAGCCGCTATATTTAGCGATACTTTTAGCGAAAATATTGTAGCGATAATCAAACGACTATGTATGATTTTGCTTTTAGGGGACATATTTTAGCGAAAGCTTTAGTAGCGATATTTTAGTTAAGCTTGTAGCAATTATACTTTTGCTGAACTTTAGTAATGATATATTTTATTGAAATTATAGATTCATATTTGTTATCGATTGTTTAGCGCCGGTGTTTTAGCGTTACTTTTAGCGACAAATTTTAGCGAAAATTTTAGCGGCGTTATTTTAGCGAAAATTTAGTGGCTATATTTTAGTAATAATTAAGTAACGTTTTTTCGCAATGATTTGGCTTATCTTAAAACTTATTTAGCGACACTTTAGCGATCATGTAACGACAAATTAGCGAAAGTTAAACCGACAAAATGCAGGACGAAACTAGCGAAGCCTATTGGCTAGCTTTAGCGGGTCTCTACCGCTGTATGGACGAGCCGGATCAACAGCTCGGCGCTCTTCGTCGATGCAACTTCAACGACGACGCCGAAGATGTACAGCAGTTGAACGCGCTGGACTGGTGCCTGAGCGGCGACGTGGAACTGGCGCTGGACACGTTCGATCATCTGTTCAATGACGAAGAAGGCGGCGGCGGCGGCGCCGGCGGAAGCGCGGAAGAGGCGTCCGCAGCCGCTGTCGATAGCGCAACAACGCTGGGAGGCGCGGTGACCAGCGCCTGCCATCTGGCTCGACTCGAATGCCTGACTCAGCTGGCCAGGTGGAAACGTTTGAACGGCCTGTCCAGGCGGCTGCTGATGTCGTCCGGGTCATCGCGTGTTGATGATGACGCCAGTCCGTTGGCTGATCGGCTGTGGAAGAGCAACGGGCTGACTGACCTTGGGAAGGTGAGTTGAGTTTTCAGTTATGAGATGGGTCATCGCAGCTCGGATTCGAGTCATTTTTAGCTTTATTTGATTTGAGTACTTTTAGGTTCATTAGGGATCGTTTGGGATTATTTCGGTCACTGAATGTTTATTTAAGATAATTTTGGTCATTGTAGGTTGATTTGAGATAATTTTGGTCATGATTTGTTAACTTGGGATAATTTAGATCATTGAAGAATGATTTGGGATAATTTAGGTCGTTAAAGGTTGATTTGGGATCATTTGGGTCATTGAATGTTGATTTGGTATGATTTGGGTAATTGAAGGTTTATTTTGGGTCATCTGGGTCACTGAAGGTTGATTTGGGGTCATTTGGGTCATTGAATGTTGATTTGGGGTCATTTGGGTCATTGAATGTTGATTTGGGGTCATTTGAGTTAATGAATGTTGATTTGGGATCATTTGGGTCATTGAAGGTAGATTTGGGATCATAAGGGTCATTGAAAGTAGATTTGGAATCATTTGGGTCATTGAAGGTAGGTTTGTGATCATTTGGGTCATTGAAGGTTGATTTGGGGGTCATTTGGGTTATTGAAGGTTGATCTGAGTTCATTTGGGTCATTGAATGGTGATTTGGGATCATTTGGGTCATTGAATGTTGATTTTAAGTCGTTTAGGTCATTAAGGATCCTTTAGGATTATTTAGATCATTGAAGGTTGATTTTAAATTAATTAAGTCTAATAGACATTGAATTATGATCAATGAACTTAGTCATTCGGGACGCAAGCTTTTTCGTCTGCCATTGTCAAGGACGCTTTGCCATTCTACATGCTGAGCTCGACTCGTCTCCTGTGCGAACTGCCCGACTCGGCCATTGGGGAGAGCGCCGACTCAGCTGAGTTCATTCAGTTCCTGCGTTCCACCTTTAATAACGAGTCGGTTAGAGATGCGTTCAAGGTAAGCGGTCTTTTCAGTAGGAATTGACAAAATTTTCAGTGCATTGGTAAGTGGCAGCTATCATAGTAGCAATGATAGTATGTGGTGGCGGTAATGAGAAGTAGGAATAATATTAGGTAAAGCAAATTAAAGTTTACTTAGGTTTTTTAGTAAGAGTATTGTAGTAAAAGTAGTAATCGTATTAGTATTCGTATTATTATTATTATTATTATTATTAGTCGTAGTAGTAGTAGTAGTACGAGCTTATTAGTAGTAATAGTAGTAGCATTAGTAGTAGTAGCAGTTGTATTAGTAGTAGTGGTAGTAAATAATAATAATAATAATAATAGTAGTAGTAGTAGTAGTAGTAGTAGTAGTAGTAGTAGTAGTAGTAGTAGTAGTACGAGCGTAGTAGTAGTAGTGGTAGTAGCATTAGTAGTAGTAGTATTAGTAGTAGTGGTAGTAGTAATAGTAGTAGTAGTAGTAGTAGTAGTAGTAGTACGAGCGTATTAGTAGTAGTGGTAGTAGCATTAGTAGTAGTAATAATAATAGTAGGAGTAGTAGTAGTAGTATTGTTAATTTTATTAGTACGAGCTACTATTACCTTTGCTTTTAGTAGTATTAGTAGCAGTAGTATTTTACTAGATTATTAGTTTGCTAGTAACTGTTCCGTTATTATATTATATGTAGCTTTATAGATGGATTTGTTTTAATATTATGTTTGCTATAAAATTTTATTGGTAAATAGCTCGTAGTTGCTCATATTTTTAACTACGAGCGTATTACAATAGTATTAATAATAGTTCAAGGTTCAGTCAGACTTAATCACTTCGCACATTATCTATAAAATTACTCAGAACGAACACGCCGAGCTGCTCGCATCGGTGCTAATTAAAACCGGAAAATATCACGACGCCATGTATTCCGTTGATTCGGCTTTGGATCAGGTGCTCAAGGTAACTTTTTACTATATATTAGTCTGTCTTAATTATCTTAGATTTCTAGGAAATTCACTGCTACACGCGTGTCTTAATGAACGAAAAACAACCGATATTTTACAGAACCTGTCCTCTGTACCAGCCCTGCAACGCCAATTTCACGTCTCCAACATGGCCAGCGTGCAACGCCTCACCGAGCTTCGCGAGTGCCTCGCTTTGCTAGTTGGCGATCATCGGCGTCAAGACTTTGCCGCCTCGGCTGCCGACCTGTTGAACAAGTGGCGTCGACGGGGCCCGGATCATGTTAGAGACGCCTGCGACAACTGGGAACGAACCGTTGCTGTGCGGTTGCTATGCGCTCATAAAATGCTTATGGTCGATGGATTAGGTTTGTTTTTTTGTATTGGAAGTATCATTTACTAACTTGAAGCCATGACGCACCATTCACCCACACCAGATTTTTATCGTACCAGAACCACACCAGATATTGACCCAAATCACATCATGACCCACCCATTGACCCACATCACATCATGACCCACCCATTGACCCACATCACATCATGACCCACCCATTGACCCACATCACATCATGACCCATCCATTGACCCACATCACATCATGACCCATCCATTGACCCACATCACATCATGACCCACCCATTGACCCACATCACATCATGACCCACCCATTGACCCACATCACATCATGACCCATCCATTGACCCACATCACATCATGACCCATCCATTGACCCACATCACATCATGACCCACCCATTGACCCACATCACATCATGACCCACCCATTGACCCACATCACATCATGACCCATCCATTGACCCACACCACATCATGACCCAGCCATTAACCCATACCACATCATGACCCAGCAATTGACCCACACCACATCATGACCCACCCATTGACCCACATCACATCATGACCCACCCATTGACCCACATCACATCATGACCCATCCATTGACCCACACCACATCATGACCCAGCCATTAACCCATACCACATCATGACCCAGCAATTGACCCACACCACATCATGACCCACCCATTGACCCACACCACATCATGACCCAGCAATTGACCCACACCACATCATGACCCACCCATTGACCCACACCACATCATGACCCAGCAATTGACCCACACAACATCTTGTCCCACCAATTGACCGTCACCACATCCTGACCTATTCATTGACCCACACTACATCCTGACCCACTTGTTAACCCAACCATTAACTGACACTACATCCTGACCCACTTGTTAACCCAACCATTAACTGACACTACATCCTGACCCACTTGTTAACCCAACCATTAACTGACACTACATCCTGACCCACTTGTTAACCCAACCATTAACTGACACTACATCCTGACCCACTTATTGACCCACACTAAATCTTGACCCAAGCCACACCCTGACCTACCCATTGACTCACACCTCACCAAGACCCACTCACCAACCCGAACCGCAGACGACCTGGCCGCAGGCAAGCGTCGGTACAACGCCTTCGCTGGCGAACAGCTGCTGCTCCTGGCCGACGCTGCCCGCCTTCAATGCCAGCCGGGCGTCGCGCTGGCTCACCTGGATCGGGCTAAAAAGTTTTGCTTGTCGACGGCTAGCGTCGGAAATCGCGGAGCCGCCCAGGCCTCGATAGCGTGGAGATTCGGCTGCGCCAAAACGTTGTCGGCAGCCGCACTGACGCTCGACTCAAATCGCAGCTTTGATGCGGCGTCGGTTTTGGAGAAAATTGCCAAAGCTAAGCGGCAGGTAAGTAACGATTTTGACTACTTATTTAACGATGAAAGTAGCGCTTTATAAGTTAAATTGCTACATTAGAGCTGACACATTCAATGACGATATTAGCGTATTAATCAATAATTTAACGAAAATTTACCTAAACAATTCGTTAATTTTGTAACGTTATTAATTTAGCGTTACTTGGACGATAATAACGATAATCTAGACTTTAACGACTATAGTTTAGCGATAATTTAGCGAGAATATTTTAGCGTATTTTTAGCGACAATTTATTTTAGCTGTAATATAGAATTAAGTTTTAGTTCTCGTTATTAAATCTTAATGACAAAGAACTTAAAGTTTTGTGACAATTATAAGCAACCATGCAATCAGCGCTAGCGTTAGTTAACCTGAGTTCTATTTAATCTTGTAAATCTAGCGTTAGTAGCAAGACTAAATTAGCGTCTTTCATCAATAGAAAAAATTAGCGTCTGGTTTAACGAAAATATTTTTTCATTGCTTCTAGCATTTAAATAGCTCAAATTAAAAAATCGTTAAAATAAGTAGCGTTAAATCTAAGATGTGAAAAATTATAATTACGTTTAAAAGTTAATAAAATTATCGATTTTTATAATACAATGATAATCGTTAAAAAATTAACGATTTGAATTAACGCTACGTTTTTTCGCTAAAAATTCTGCAGTTAACGCCGTCGACTTCAAGCGGCGGCCCCGCCCAGCCGGCCCCCAACTGGGAGCAGCTGCTGGCACTCGGCCTGTGCGATCGGGCCTCGGCTGCTCTGCTTCGAACTCAGAATATTTCTTCTTCTTCTTCTTCTAGCCAGCAGGCTGATGAGTTCGAACGCTCGGCGTTGAACAATTTGCTGGCTGCGGCGGTCGCTGCCGCCGACAATGCCGGAGGTCTTCTTGATACGGCCAGCTCTAGCGCCGCTCTGCAGTGCCAGCTGGAGTTGGTGAGGCTTCTCAGTCCGCTAACTGCGCCTGTTTTCTTTGTTTTAGGGTTGAGAGTAGCAGAGAGGGTTGAGAGTAACAGAGGGTTGAGAGTAGCAGAGAGGGCTGAGAGTAGGAGAGAGGTTTGAGAGTTGGAGAGTAGGAGAGAGGGCTGAGAGTAGGAGAGAGGGCTGAGAGTAGGAGAGAGGGCTGAGAGTAGCAGAGAGGGTTGAGAGTAACAGAGGGTTGAGAGTAGCAGAGAGGGCTGAGAGTAGGAGAGAGGTTTGAGAGTTGGAGAGTAGGAGAGAGGGCTGAGAGTAGGAGAGAGGGCTGAGAGTAGGAGAGAGGGCTGAGAGTAGTAGAGAGGGTTGAGAGTATAGGAGAGAGGGCTGAGAGTAGGAGAGAGGTTTGAGAGTTGGAGATTAGGAGAGAGGGCTGAGAGTAGGAGAGAGGGTTGAGAGTAGGAGAGAGGGTTGAGAGTAGGAGAGAGGGTTGAGAGTAGGAGAGAGGGTTGAGAGTAGGAGAGAGGGCTGAGAGTAGGAGAGAGGGTTGAGAGTAGGAGAGAGGGTTGAGAGTAGGAGAGAGGGTTGAGAGTAGGAGAGAGGGCTGAGAGTAGGAGAGAGGGTTGAGAGTAGGAGAGAGGTTTGAGAGTAGGAGAGAGGGCTGAGAGTAGGAGAGAGGGCTGAGAGTAGGAGAGAGGGCTGAGAGTAGTAGAGAGGGTTGAGAGTATAGGAGAGAGGGCTGAGAGTAGGAGAGAGGGTTTGAGAGTTGGAGAGTAGGAGAGAGGGCTGAGAGTAGGAGAGAGGGTTGAGAGTATAGGAGAGAGGGCTGAGAGTAGGAGAGAGGTTTGAGAGTAGGAGAGAGGTTTGTGAGTAGGAGAGCGGTTTGAGAGTTGGAGATTAGGAGAGAAGGCTGAGAGTAGGAGAGAGGGTTGAGAGTAGGAGAGGGGGTTGAGAGTAGGAGAGAGGGTTGAGAGTAGGAGAGAGGGTTGAGAGTAGGAGAGAGGGCTGAGAGTAGGAGAGAGGGTTGAGAGTAGGAGAGAGGGCTGAGAGTAGGAGAGAGGGTTGAGAGTAGGAGAGAGGGCTGAGAGTAGGAGAGAGGTTTGAGAGTAGGAGAGAGGGTTGAGAGTAGGAGAGAGGGCTGAGAGTAGGAGAGAGGGCTGAGAGTAGGAGAGAGGGCTGAGAGTAGTAGAGAGGGTTGAGAGTATAGGAGAGAGGGCTGAGAGTAGGAGAGAGGTTTGAGAGTTGGAGAGTAGGAGAGAGGGCTGAGAGTAGGAGAGAGGGTTGAGAGTATAGGAGAGAGGGCTGAGAGTAGGAGAGAGGTTTGAGAGTTGGAGAGTAGGAGAGAGGGCTGAGAGTAGGAGAGAGGGTTGAGAGTATAGGAGAGAGGGCTGAGAGTAGTAGAGAGGGTTGAGAGTATAGGAGAGAGGGCTGAGAGTAGGAGAGAGGGTTGAGAGTAGAAGAGAGGGCTGAGAGTAGGAGAGAGGTTTGAGAGTAGGAGAGAGGGTTGAGAGTAGGAGAGAGGGCTGAGAGTAGGAGAGAGGGTTGAGAGTAGGAGAGAGGGCTGAGAGTAGGAGAGAGGGTTGAGAGTAGGAGAGAGGGCTGAGAGTAGGAGAGAGGTTTGAGAGTAGGAGAGAGGGCTGAGAGTAGGAGAGAGGGCTGAGAGTAGTAGAGAGGGTTGAGAGTATAGGAGAGAGGGCTGAGAGTAGGAGAGAGGTTTGAGAGTTGGAGAGTAGGAGAGAGGGCTGAGAGTAGTAGAGAGGGTTGAGAGTATAGGAGAGAGGGCTGAGAGTAGGAGAGAGGTTTGAGAGTAGGAGAGAGGGTTGAGAGTAGGAGAGAGGGCTGAGAGTAGGAGAGAGGGTTGAGAGTAGGAGAGAGGGTTGAGAGTAGGAGAGAGGGTTGAGAGTAGGAGAGAGGGTTGAGAGTAGGAGAGAGGGTTGAGAGTAGGAGAGAGGGTTGAGAGTAGGAGAGAGGGCTGAGAGTCGTAAAGAGTCAAGAATTATTCAGTGTAGTATTATTTTTTACGCTGCTTTTTCTGATACTTTGCTACTGTCTTGGAAGAATTATTTCTTAGAAGCAAAATTAGTCAAGTGTAGAGATTGCAGTCCGTATTGTGTTTAAATTATTTTAGATCCGATTCTGCGACTCGTGTCTTCTACTAGAAGCAGCAGCCGAAGATCAGCAGCAAGAACGAGCAAAACAACGGCAGCAATTTCGGTCCGCGCTGCGAGCGCAAGCCGTGGACTCGGTGACCTTCGGTATGCGCTGCGGCAGTCAGGAGGCAGTTCTGCGATTTCCCCGACTGCTCTGTCTCCTAGGAGAAGAAGATGATGATGAAGCCAGTAATTCCGAGGAGTCGCTATCCGCCAGATTTGCTCGCCAGATGGAAACCGTACCGGTCTGGCTGACGTTGCCATGGCTACCACAGCTGGTGTCGCTGTTAGACAAGCCGCGTCAAGGCGGTTCCGCTGTGCAAGCGTTGCTATGGGCCGTGTGCGAAGCCTACCCAGCCGCTCTGGTCTATCCGTTCCGTTTGGCCCGCGCCAACTATCAGTTCGAGTCGGCCGATTCAGTTGCTAAGCAGGCTGCCGAGCGTCTGTGGCAACAGTTGAAACGTCTGCCCCTAGTTGAAGAGTTTATTGCCCAGTTGGGAGAGGTCGGTCCGCTTGTTTTTTTTGTTTGTTTTGACGCTAAAAAAGTAACGAACAAAACTTTCTCACTTGTTTTTTGATAAAAAGTAACGTAATTATTTAACTTTAGTAGCGAAAGTAGCGAAAACACGTAATAAGTAACGATTGAACTTGAACTTCTATTAGTTTCAAAAGGCATCGTTAAAAAATCAGGTTAAAGCTAAATCTAAGCTAAATCTGCAGGAGGGCTGCAGGCACCTTGACGCTTGAAGCGACATCGTCCCACAACCAGCGACTGGGCATGACTGTCCATTGCGCTGACTCCTAAAGCGCGTTCAGTCACACTAAATACGGTATACAGGCATAGACACACACAGGCCGGCACCCAGTCACGCACTCACACAGGGTGTACAAGCGGTAGTTCCAGGAATGTACACTCTCTATGCCTTGGGGGGTTGCCCTCATGGGCGTAAATTGCACAACTGGCCCCATAGCCCAACCAATTCGTGCACAAGGCCCCAAATTAATGTGACCCTGCACACGAAACCGCGCTAGGGAAAATAGCCAACTGACAACACGGGGTCGAACCTGGACCAGTGGCACACAAGGCAGACGCGCTAGACCGCCGAGCCACTCGCCCCCTAAAAAAAAAATCAGGTTACGTTCAATCTAAAAGTAACGTATATTAGCGAATCCTGAACTATCGCTAAAAAATTTACCAGTAACGAACATAAGTAACGTTAGTTAACAAAATTAACGATCGTGTTTCGGGTACTTTCTATCGTTACAGTAGTGTTAAAGTAACGAAAAAAATTAACGATTTAAATTATCGATATCCCTCAACATCGAACAACTATTCCTTCAATCTCAATCAAAGGTGTCATCGCCTGCCTGCATAGCTCACGACTGGTTTATTAACGCCAAGCGAGCCATCGGTCAGCCCGAGCGTCTCCGCCAGCTGCACGCCGAAGCTCTCGAACAATTGTTCTTCGACCCGGACAGCGCCGGGGCCGCCGCCTGTCACGGTCGGCTACGTCGAGAATTTGCTGGCCGTTACAGGCGCGACTTTTTGGCCGCCTTTCCCACGGCCAACCGGCTCGCCGGCCTCCGCTCCGACGGCGACATGCAGCGGGCAATTGGCAAGCTGTGGAAGAGGATCAGGGAGGAGCGCGACGCCCCTGTTGCCTCGTCTACAGCGAGGCTGGCCGACTACAGCAACTGGCTGGCCGCGTTCGCCGCCGCCGAGCACGGCGACGCTTATTTGGAGGTGCCCGGACAGTATCAGGTAGGTTGGCTGAGTGAGTGAGTGAGTGAGTGAGTGAGTAAGTGTGTGAGTAAGTGATTGAGTGAGTGAGTGAGTGAGTGAGTGAGTAAGTAAGTGAGTGATTGTGTGAGTGAGTAATTGAGTGAGTGAGTGAGTTAGTGAGTGATTGAGTGAGTGAGTGAGTGTGTGAGTGAGTGAGTGAGTGAGTGAGTAAGTGATTGAGTGAGTGAGTGAGTGTGTGAGTGAGTAATTGAGTGAGTGAGTGTGTGAGTGAGTGCGTGAGTGATTGAGTGAGTGAGTGAGTGAGTGAGTTAGTGAGTGACTTAGTGATTGAGTGAATAAATCTGTAATTGACTTCATGATTCAGTGTTCAGTGAGTGACTGAGTGACTGTGAGTTTGTCTTTGTTTAGTGAGTGAATGAGTCACTCGGCGTCACTAAATGCAACTAACTACGCTCGTAAATGAGTAACTCAGAGCGCAAATCAGTTGGCCCGCAAGCGTTCCCTCCCTTTTGCCTCACCGAGTCCCGAATCAACAACGGCAAGCGTCACAAGTATCCATGGCAACCCCCTCGCCACACCCGCACAGTGCGGCGACAGCCTTGCCGCCTGCCTAGCCAAGCCGCAGCCGGAGCTGCACACGAGAATCGCCGGCTTCGGCGAGACCGTCCGCATCATGGCGTCGCTCAGACGGCCGCACCGGCTGACCATTCGCGGCAACGACCAGCGCGACCGGCCCTACCTGGTGAAGGCTGGCGAGGACCTGCGTCAGGATCAGCGGATCCAGCAGGCCCTGGGCTTGTTCAACTCCCTGCTGCAGAGAGACGTGCAGTGCAGGTTGAGGCGATTGTCCTTGGTCACTTATCAGGTGAGTTCCGTCGGTTTTTTAGCGTTATCTAAAAGTCGGAAACTTTCTAGGAATCCTTTGGAAGCTTCTGGGATTATTTGGAAAGTTTCTAGGAATCCTTTGGGAGCTTCTGGGATTATTGGGAAAGTTTTTAGGAATGCTTTGGGAGCTTCTGGGATTATTGGGAAAGTTTCTAAGAATCCTTTTGGGAGCTTCTGGGATTATTGGAGAAGTTTCTAGGAATCCTTAGGGAGCTTCTGGGGTTATTGGAGAAGTTTCTAGGAATACTTAGGGAGCTTCTGGGGTTATTGGAGAAGTTTCTAGGAATCCTTTGGGAGCTTTTGGGGTTATTGGGAAAGTTTCTTGAAATCCTTCGGGAGCTTCTGGGATTATTGAAAAAGTTTATAGGAATCCTTCGGGAGCTTCTGGGGTTATTGGAGAAGTTTATAGGAATCCTTCGGGAGCTTCTGGGATTATTGGAAAAGTTTATAGGAATCCTTCGGGAGCTTCTGGGATTATTGCGAAAGTTTCTAGGAATCCTTTTGTAGCTTCTGGGATCATTGGGAAAGTTTTTAAAATTCCTTTGGAAGCTTCTTGGATTATTGGGAAAGTTTCTAGGAATCCTTTGGAAGCTTTTAGTATTATTTGGGAAGTTTATAGGAATCCTTCGGGAGCTTCTGGGATTATTGCGAAAGTTTCTAGGAATCCTTCGGGAGCTTTTGGGATTATTGGAAAAGTTTCTAGGAATCCTTTGGAAGCCAATGGATTATTTGGGAAGTGTTTAGGAAAATATTTATGAAGCTATTGATATTTTTACGGAATTTTCGTTTTGGATTTTAAAATTTATCCTATTCATCCCAAATCATCCCTCCAACCAGGTGGTGCCGCTCAGCCCCGATCTTGGCATCCTCGAATGGCTAGAACGAACCGAGCCCTACAAAGACTTCCTAGTCAGACAGATGACTCAGCCCGAGCAGCGCAATCACAGCAAGCTATTCACAGCCTTGTACAACTTCGTCCACGCCGATCACTGCCGACTGTACACCCTGCCAGACGAGCAGATTGTGGACAAATACTTCAGCCCGCTGTGCGAAGCTGTCCCCGACTGCCTGCTAGCCAGGGGCCTCCGTCAGCTCGCCAACAGCTGGGAGGCCTATCACTCTATGCGTGACAATTTAACTAGAAGTCACGCGGCAATATGCGCCTCCCACTGGCTACTGTCAGTAGGCGACAGGCACATGTCCAACTATATGCTGTGCTTGAACAGCGGCAGAATGATTGGCATCGATTTTGGCTACGCCTTCGGCACGGCGATTACATTTTTACCAACGCCGGAGCTTGTGCCGTTCCGGCTAACTAGGCAAATCTCAGGCGCTATGGGCCCCGTGCCGCCCAGTCAGGGAGTCTTTGTTCGTTGTCTTGGTTATTGTCTGGCGGCTCTTAGGCGAGAACGCGAGCTGGTGCTGTCGGTGCTGCAGGTGTGCATTAACAATGTGTCGGCTGATTGGAAACAGCTGGCCGGCATGCTGGCTGGGCAGAGGGAGTCGGCGGGTGAGTAACTGAGGGGCCGGTTTTTGTTGGTCAATTGTAAAATTCCACGAATTTACCATTTTAGGGTTTTCTTTTTTATATTGATATGTATTTTCCTTTTATTTTTTACCATTGGATTTTTCCACGTGTCTATTTTTTAGATTGGGACTGTTGTGTATTGACTAAAAGTGAGTAGTGTTGTTAGACCTCATTTCTAGAACTTTCTAGAACCATAACTTCGGACTATCCTTAACCGGACGCTAAGCGATCACTTAACTTGACATGTCTCTGCCACTTGGGTCCGCAAATATATCAGTATCCGATGTACTCATTGACACAACAGGGACTTTTGTTTGCTTCTATTTTTAGATTTGGGATTTTCCGTGTTTCTATTTTTAGATTTGGGATTTTTCGCGTGGTTCTATTTTTAGATTTGGGATTTCCGTGTTTCTATTTTTAGATTTGGATTCTACTGTTCAGTTTCTATTTCTAGATAAGGGATTTTTTGTGTTTCTATCTTTAGATTAAATTATTTCCCTGTTTCTCTTTTAAGATTTTCCGAGCGTAAATTCTAGTGAGCGTCAACATTTTCGGGATTTGCTTAGTGTCTAATCTGCTAACCAACATTAACACCCATTGGCAGCCCCCTGGGACACAGGCGATGCTGCAGGCTCTGCGGCGCCGTCGTCATCCGCCGCCGCCGCGGCTGCTAGCGGAAAACTAGCTGGCAGCACCGACCCAGCCTCCTGGTGTCCGGAACGCTGGTTCAGCGCCGAGAAGCTTCAAATAGTTCGCCAGAAGCTGGCCGGCGCGCATCCCTGCCAGACGTTGAAGTCAGAGCTGCTGTTGGACCGGCACCGGGACAAGCCGTACACGCCCGGCATGCTGGCTATCATCGATCGTCGTCGGATTGTGCCTTGCAGCGTGGATAGTAGTCAGCAGTCGGCTACTGCTAGTTGTCTGGTGCCGATGCAGCAGGCCGAGCTGCTGGTTGACATGGCAACCGATCCGGCAATGTTGGCTCGAACCTACTGCGGTTGGCAGCCCGATCTCTGATGTGTCTAATGCGTTTAATTCTGATTTTGGTGACGTTTTAATATATAACAATGCATATTCTTTACTTTCTACTGATGACGTAACGAACTAAGTAGTCTGTTGTGTAATTTATACTTATGAAAAAAAGAATAAAAAATTGGACTTTAACTGTCTATACAATTTACTAAAAGTAGCTGACTTAAAGTTGATTTCAGCTACCTGATTACGCAACATGCAAAATAGTTTATGCTACCTATTGCGTTCAATACATTTCAAGTGACGCACTTTTGAATGGTCATATTTGAATATTCGCTATTACGAGTAATATTTTCCCCTTTTCGTGGTTTTTCACGAGTTTTTATTGTTCGTTCTTGGTTTGCCTAGCGTGGCTGGCTGCATTTCAAGCTCAATAATTACTTATTGTTGTTGTGCCTATAATAACTTTAACAAGTTTACGCGTTTTTGTCACTTAACTTCAGCCTAATTTCAATTTTTTTAAAATATTTTAGCCCTTTTCTGCACCGGTACGAGTAGTAAAATAACTATTTTTTTCCAATTTCATTTTTTCTTTGATAATACTGTTTATTTTCTTTCTTACTACTTTTTTTCACCAAGCCAACTTAGTAGTATCTGTATGCTCATTCATTTGCTGTGTTTATTCTTTTAAGTGAATATAATAAATAAAGCACAAAATAAATTTTGTTTTGTTTTAACGCCTTGTCAATTATATTTTTAGTGACGCTATTTATATCTTACTAAATTATATTGGCATGTCTTGCAGTCTTTCTATGAAAAAAATCTTCGTGCGCATCCTGTACTGCCTACTTAAAGTAGATTTAAATTTAAAAAAGAAATGCTGTCAAGCCTTACGGTCCTTAAACAAGAGTTATTACATTAAATTGCGTGTATTAACGAAAAAAACCTACTCATCTATTTTTAATTGTAAAAATAAAGAAGCAGAAAGTTAATCCTAATCCGGCCACTAATGCATTGATTTGGATTTGCCTAGCTGGTCATGCTTTAGTTGCTGTTGCTGCTGCTGCAGCTGCTGTTGCTGTTGATGAAATGATTCAACAGTTGCACCGGCGTCCGGACCAGCCACCGCCTCCAGCCAGAAGGCGTCGCCGTCGCACACCAGAATGTTTGGCTGCTGTTTCTCCGTGCCGCACTGCTGGCCGGCAATGATGAAATCCTCCATGCCGCGGAGCAGCTTCGCGTTGATGCGCAGTCTGGCTCGCATTGTGCACGCCTTCTTGCTGCAACCACCGCCGACGCCGCCGCCGCCGTGGTGCGACGACTGGTGATGCTGTAGTCGGACAGTTGCCAGGTGGCACTGCAAAGCCTCGTAGAATTCGCCGCGTCGGCCAATCAAATGCCGCCGGCTGAGCTCCTGCAGGTTGACGCACTCGCAGTCGCGGTACATGACGCCGTTGTAGAACAGGCTCCTGACGCGCTGCTGCGACACCTCAACCAGACGGTCTTGACTGTCGAGTTCGAACGTGTCGCCCGGTTGAAATAGTCCGGCTAGTTTTTGGGGAGAGAATTCGAAAACAGCTGTTCGACTGGCTTTGCAATAGACTACCAGGCGGCTGTCCCGATAGTACAGGGCGAAATATTTGCTGCCGATTTTGATTGACTTCACGTCTTCTTTTAGTGGCAAGCGGCGGCTCAGCTGCAGGTCCGGCAGGCTTAGGCTGCACAGTCTGGGTTTTTGTGAAAAAAAACTGACGTTTAATTATTACCTTGCTTGTAGTCGGTTCTCTGTCGGTGCATTTTAATTCATCCTAATTACATGTACGGGAAAAATGGGATTTTACATTGTCTTGTACAAAGATTTTCCATAGCTTTAGTGTAGAGATTTCCTGTACGGTAGCTTCAACATGGATTCCCCGTAGCTTCAACATGGATTTCCCGTAGCTTCAACATGGATTTCCCGTAGCTTCAACAGGGATTTCCCGTAGCTTCAACAGGGATTTCCCGTAGCTTTAGTGTAGGGATTTCCCGTAGCTTCAACATGGATTTCCCGTACCTTCAACAAGGATTTCCCGTAGCTTCAACAAGGATTTCCCGTAGCTTCAACAGGGATTTCCCGTAGCTTTAGTGTAGGGATTTCCCGTAGCTTTAGTGTAGGGATTTCCCGTAGCTTTAGTGTAGGGATTTTCCGTAGCTTTAGTGTAGGGATTTCCCGTAGCTTTAGTGTAGGGATTTTCCGTAGCTTCAACATGGATTTCCCGTACCTTCAACAAGGATTTCCCGTAGCTTCAACAAGGATTTCCCGTAGCTTTAGTGTAGAGATTTCCCGTAGCTTTAGTGTAGAGATTTCCCGTAGCTTTAGTGTAGGGATTTCCCGTAGCTTTAGTGTAGGGATTTCCCGTAGCTTCAACAAGGATTTTCCGTAGCTTCGACAAGGATTTCCCGTAGCTTCAACAGAAATTTCGCGTACCTTCAACATGGATTTCCCGTACCTTCAACAGGGATTTCCCGTACCTTCAACAGGGATTTCCCGTACCTTCAACAGGGATTTTCCGTAGCTTCAACAAGGATTTCTCGTAGCTTCAACAGAGATTTCCCGTAGCTTCAACAGGGATTTCCCGTAGCTTCAATTGGGATTTCCCGTAGCTTCAACAGGGATTTCCCGTAGCTTTAGTGTAGGGATTTCCCGTAGCTTTAGTGTAGGGATTTCCCGTAGCTTTAGTGTAGGGATTTTCCGTAGCTTCAACATGGATTTCCCGTACCTTCAACAAGGATTTCCCGTAGCTTCAACAAGGATTTCCCGTAGCTTTAGTGTAGAGATTTCCCGTAGCTTTAGTGTAGAGATTTCCCGTAGCTTTAGTGTAGGGATTTCCCGTAGCTTTAGTGTAGGGATTTCCCGTAGCTTCAACAAGGATTTTCCGTAGCTTCGACAAGGATTTCCCGTAGCTTCAACAGAAATTTCGCGTACCTTCAACATGGATTTCCCGTACCTTCAACAGGGATTTCCCGTACCTTCAACAGGGATTTCCCGTACCTTCAACAGGGATTTTCCGTAGCTTCAACAAGGATTTCTCGTAGCTTCAACAGAGATTTCCCGTAGCTTCAACAGGGATTTCCCGTAGCTTCAATTGGGATTTCCCGTAGCTCAAACAGGGATTTCCCGCAGCTTTAACAAAGATTTTCCAAGTGTCGGGTCTGTGCAATAGGAATTCCATGTTTTAGTAATCGGGATTCCTGATTTTAATTAACCTTCATACTATTATGAAATACATAAGTAGTTGCGCACCAACCTTTGCAGCTGTTTACTGCCGCCGCTCAGCACTCTGTAGCTGTGAAAGTACATCAGCGTCTGTTCAGCCTTGTCCACGGTGAGGCACTGCACCTTCTCGTTGACTATATCGCTAGAATCGAAAGCCTCCTTGACCAAATTGGTGTTTCGCATCAAATGCTCAACGCTGATTGGCCAGAGATCGCTATTGTACACCCGCACCTCGATATTGTCGCGCTGACGAATTGCCAGGGTTACGTAGCTGGCTGTGCAGTACAGGCCAATCAGGCGACCGCTGCATGGCAAGGAAGCTTCCGTCTGCGCTGTCAGGACTCGAACCTCGGACGTCGTTGAATTAATCGACGAGCGTTGTTGCCGATTTTTAGTTTGCGGTCTGAGGGCTGGCAGTTGGATAGGCTGACCCTGCAGCGGGTACTTGACTACTTTGATGAGGCGCTTTCGGTGGGAGTTGTAGTCTTTGTCGCCGCCGCTTGAGAAGGTCACTCGGACCAGGTAGCTGCAATAAAATGGGGTGAATTGGTGAAGGGGCGAAATATTTCTTCTATAAAAGCTTGTTCGTGATCTTGATCTTGATGCTTCGAGCCTGGGATATTCCAACATTTTGATGCTTCGAGCTTTGGGATATTCCAACATTTTGATCCTTCGAGCTTGGGATATTCGAAGATTTTGATGCTTCAAACTTTGGGATATTCGAACATTGTGATGCTTCGAGCTTTAAGACATTCGAAGATTTACATGCTTCGAGCTTAGGGATATTTGAAGATTTTGATGCTTCGAACTTAGGGATATTTGAAGATTATGATTCCTCGAGCTTGGGATATTCTAAGATTTACATGCTTCGAGCTTGGGATATTTGAAGATTTTGATGCTTCGAGCTTTAAGACATTCGAAGATTTTGATGCTTCGAGCTATAGGGATATTCGAAGATTTTGATGCTTCGAGCTTTAAGATATTCGAAGATTTAGATGCTTCGAGCTTAGGGATATTCGAAGATTTAGATGCTTCGAGCTTAGGGATATTCGAAGATTTAGATGCTTCGAGCTTAGGTATATTCGAAGATTTAGATGCTTCGAGCTTAGGGATATTTGAAGATTTTGAAGCTTCGAGCTTGGGATTAGATACGGTGACCATAGCAACACCAGTAATAATCATACAAAACGAACTCCGAACTCACTCGGAGCTGGCGTCCCCGCTGCTGGCGCACCAGTCAAACTGCGGCACCGACCAAGTCGGCTTGCCCTGCGCCGGCACCGCCGTCACCAAAACCGACCAGCCGTGCCTGAGGCCACCTGCCTGGAAGCCGATGGCCAGGCTCAGGCCGTGCGCCGACGCCGCCGACAGGGCAGTCTGTCGAATCGACGGCGCGGACTTCAAAGCCGTCAAGTCGTAGGCGGACAACGGCTCGGGGCTGTTTGACTCGAACTGCAGACTTTGTGCCTGTGCCTGGATTGCAGTTTGTAGGTGTACTTTTTATGGATTTTTTAAACTAAAAAAGTATGAAAAAAGATTAAAATTAAAATACAAAAAAATATTTTAATTAATTTTGGGATTTAATTAAAATTGTTCTAATTCGACGCGAAAATAAGAAATTTAAAAAAAATTGTTTAACATCTATTAAAAGATATTTTTTAATAATTTAAATAATTTAAATAATTTAAATAATTTAAATACAACTTTTGTTCAAAATTTGAAAAAAATACAAACCTTTAATTTTTTGTTTAAATGAATGTTTTTTTTCAAATTAAGACAAGTTTAAATATTTTCGCATCAGTATAATAATAATCGCAAAAAAGCAAGGAGAATTTTCCATGAAAAACATTTTGCTACCCCAGAAAATCAAATTTTTACAACGGAGAAGTGAAAGTTGTCAATAAAGCTGCGTCAGTTAGACAAAACTTAAACTAAAAAATAATAATAACTAAATAAGCCCCAAGTAAAAAGCAAAAAAAAGTTGCTTAATAATTTGTTTTATTTATTTTTTCAACAAAATAGCCGACAATAAAGATCTTTGTCACCGTCTTTATAGCAATTTCTAGCGTCATTCAGCAATTTAAACAAATTTCACGTTTTATTCAAATCGTTAATTCTCCGTCTCAACTTTGTAAACAAGATAAGCTTCAGGAGTGCCGCAATACTCAAACGGCTGCAGAGTGTTGGACGGGCAAAATTTCTTACAAGCCGACATTGGCATTTTGACTCTGTTCTCCGGCAGACTACTTCCACAGTGGCACACGCTGTTTATTAACACAAAGTATTGCATTCTAAACAGCCAACATGCTCGCGAGCAGTGTTCGTGGGTCAGATAGTTCTTCAGAAATAGTTTAGGCTTCACAGTGAAAAAATTTGAGTAGTCGTTGAGAAAGCAGCCGATAAGGGTGGCTGGAAATTGCGTTTTTGACTGATTTTAGATAATTTGTTAAGATTTTTTGCACTCAATTTATTGTGATTTTTGTTTATTGTTTTTGCTATTCTAATTTAAAATTACATTTATTTTACTGCATTTATCTTCCATAGCCATTAAGCCTGAAGTTCAGTCCCTTCAGTCTGAAGTTCCATTTCTTTAACCTGAAGTTCAATCCCTTCAGCCTGAAGTTCAATCCCTTCAGCATGAAATTCAATCCCTTAAACCTGAAGTTCATTCCCTTCAGCCTGAAATTCAATCCCTTCAGCCTGAAGTTCAATCCCTTCAGCCTGAAGTTCAATCCCTTCAACCTGAAGTTCAATCCTTTCAGCCAGAATTTCAATCGGTTCAGCCTCATTTTTAATATTTTCAAATTTCAATAGTGCCAACAACAAAACTCACCTGGAGATTTAATTTTCACATACTTCGGCAGCTCGTAGACGCTCACAGAGCTGTCATCGCCGCATTTGTCCAACCAGCTTCCTGGACAGATAAAATTGCAATTGCCATCAGTCTCCGGTAGCGGATCCATATAGTCTAACTGGCCGCACCAGCACTCGTAACCGTTGCGCAATCCGAAATGTTTCACGTCGTATAATCCACACCAATAGGCGCAAATGTTTGGCGTCATTTTATTTTTCGGATCGTCAACCGGGTTCGGCACTAGAAAGTACTCTTTGCCGTCCGACTCTGACACTGGCGCGCCGCCTCCTCTCATTCTGTAGCAGCCAACATACTTGACTAAATTGTGTTCGATTTGTTTTTAACTTTTTATTTTGATTTTTTTAAATAGGCTCGTGTGACACTACTCGTAAGTAAACTACTTATCTTTTTAGTTTTTAATAACTAACGATGATTTTTTCCTTCTAATTAAGGATACTAAATATACTAGATAGGTCACTCGCTTAAGTTGGCAAATATTTTAACTAGTGCAAGCAGATACTTTGCGTGAGGGTTTGAACGAAAACGAGAATCACGTGACCTCATCGGTCGGTTATAGAGCCAATAAACATATAAGAAGTTGAGAATGGCAAAAAATAAGATCCGCAGAATGTGAAATACAGGAATAATTTTCACATTTCTACTGAACAGATAGTAGCTAAGTAGAATATGTAGCGAGTGACCCATCTGCTGATGAAGGTCTAAGTAACTGTGCTCTTAACAAAGTTAATATTTTATTTATGACTATGGTTATGATTAAATGCCAAGTTAAATAGCTTAAATGGCAGAGTTTTTATATTTTTGAGACACTTTTCACTATTTTTTTTCAAAGATATTTCTAAGCATAAAAAATGAACGTTCAAAGCAGCACTCACAATTGCTTGCAGTACAAGGGCCAATGAAACAGCCAAAGAGAACAACAATCAACAATAGATTTGACAGAACTGACCAATTTTGCGATTTCATTTAATTTATTTTCAAAGTATCTTTTTCCAAAGTTGAAATTTAATGTTTGAGTAAACGTTGGATTGGAAATCTGCAGAGGTGCTTTAAAATCAAGATAGTTGTTTGAAGCAACTAAAATTAAGATCAAAAATTCAAATATTTCTGAGTGCGCATAGCATTTAAGTTGTTTTTGAGGCATTAATGCATTTGAGGCTTAACGAATTGGAATGTAAATTCCTTTTTCATTTTGAATTTCTTTTAAAGTTGTTTCAATGTCATTTTTCTCTGCTACGTTTTAGAAAAATTCCGCTTTTATTTTGCATGTTAGACACCATTTACATGTAGCTTTGTAAACTTCGTTATTTGCAAACAAGGGTTAGGAAAATGTTAATTTGAGATCTTATTGGCACATAAGATACTATAGATAACGAACCATTAGACTGTGTGTCTGAATTATTTCATTTATATTATTTGTTGTCATCATAACATCATAACAAAGAGTAGTTGTAGCCCAGTGGCTAGGGCGCCTGCCCCATGACCGAAAGGTCATGGGTTCGAGTCTCGGCCCTAGGAGACAATTTGTGCCCTTGAGCAAGGCACTTAATCCCGCATTGCTTTTCAGTCCACCCAGCTGAGATCGGGTACCAGTTTGAGCTGGGTAAATTTAGAGTGGGTGTTGCGGCCCCTCCAGCCCGGCTGAAAGCTGTACACAGCCCTCGGATGCGCCGCGCAACTAGCTGCGGCTGTGCCGTGGGCTGTACATCTGATCGAAAGGTCGGGTGTCTAAATTTTTTATTTTTTATTTTTTCATCACAAATATCAACAGTTCCTAGCTATGAAGCATATATAATCCAAAAAACGATTTGGTAATAAAATTCTGAAATCCCATAACTAAATAACATTGGCTTCGATGTTGAGAAATCCCTAAATGATGAGACCCGTAAAAATCCCCACAAGAAAAGCTGCACAATAGTTTCCCTCACCTGATGGCCACTCGCATCTTCGCGAGTCATTGCTGACGTCGCCTCCTTTGAGTTGGGATCTTCACTGTCGTCTGCCTGACAGAAAGCACCGAAGTCCGCTTTGGAGGGTGAAGCAGCAGCAGCAGCAGCGGCAGCAGCAGAGGTGCCACCGTCCTCATCGAATGCGGCCGCCACAGCGTCCGGAGCGTGCGCTGCCGCAGCCGCCAGTGCGCTGATTGCGGCCTCGATGTCGTCGGGTGGACGCTTTCGGCGAGAAAATGATGGATAAAGACTTTGAAATCGTCAAATAAAAACACCAATGTTTGAAAAATGTACACGAATTAAAAAAACAACCAAATCGTGCATGAATAAAGACTACGAAAGTAAGATACACAGAAGCAGTAGTTGCATAGACACCCCCTTCGTCTAGCCAGGAGTCTTGACACCCATCCCCCACTAGCCCTGCAGGAGTCTTGACACCCACCCCCTCCCCAGCCAGGAGTCTTGACACCCATCCCCTCCCCTAGCTAGGAGTCTTGAAACCCACCCCCTCCCCTAGCTAGGAGTCTTGAAACCCACCCCCTCCCCTAGCTAGGAGTCTTGACACCCCCTAGCCAAGAGTCTTGACACCCACTAGCCAAGAGTCTTGACACCCACTAGCCAAGAGTCTTGACACCCACTAGCCAAGAGTCTTGACACCCACTAGCCAAGAGTCTTGACACCCACCCCCTAGCCAGGAGTCTTGACACCCACCCCCTTCCCCTAGCCAAGAGTCTTGACACCCCCTTCCCCTAGCCAAGAGTCTTGACACCCCGTAGCCAAGAGTCTTGACACCCACCCCCTAGCCGAGAGTCTAGACACCCCCTAGCCAAGAGTCTTGACACCCCCTAGCCAAAAGTCTTGACACCCCCTTCCCCTAGCCAAGAGTCTTGACACCCCCTAGCCAAGAGTCTTGACACCCACCCCCTAGCCGAGAGTCTAGACACCCCCTAGCCAAGTATATTGACACCCCCTTCCCCTAGCCAAGAGTCTTGACACCCCCTAGCCAAGTATATTGACACCCCCTTCCCCTAGCCAAGAGTCTTGACACCCCCTAGCCAAGTATATTGACACCCCCTTCCCCTAGCCAAGAGTCTTGACACCCCCTAGCCAAGAGTCTTGACACCCCCTAGCCAAGAGTCTAGACACACCCCCTTCCCCTAGCCAAGAGTCTTGACACCCACCCCCTCCCCTAGCTAGGAGTCTTGACACCCCCTAGCGAAGTATATTGACACCCCTTTCCCCTAGCCAAGAGTCTTGACACCCCCTAGCCAAGAGTCTTGACACCCACCCCCTAGCCAGGAGTCTTGACACCTACCCCCTAGCCAAGAGTCTTGACACCCCCTAGCCAAGAGTCTTGACACCCACCCCCTAGCCAGGAGTCTTGACAACTACCCCCTATCCAAGAGTCTTGACACCCACCCCCTAGCTAGGAGTCTTGACACCCGCCCCCTAGCCAGGAGTCTTGACGCTTAAAATGTACACGAATTAAAAAACAACCAAATCGTGCATGAATAAAGACTATAAAAGTAAGATACACAGATGCAGTAGTTGCATAAAGACACCCCCTTTGTCTAGCCAGGAGTCTTAACACCCATCCCCCTCTAGCCAGGAGTCTTGACACCCACTCCCCTAGCCGGAAATCTTGACACCCACCCCCCCTAGCCAGAAGTCTTGACACCCATCCCCCCTAGCCAGGAGTCTTGACACCCACCCCCCCCCCCCCTAGCCAGAAGTCTTGACACCCACCCCCCTAGCCAGTAGTCTTGACACCCACCCCCCTAGCCAGTATTCTTGACACCCACCCCCCTAGCCAGGAGTCTTGACACCCACCCCCCTAGCCAGTAGTCTAGCCAGTTGTCGAGATGCAGCTAGCTACCCCCGCCTTAATCTAAAATCCTGGCTACGCCCTAGCCGAACAAGTAATAGTAGCAAAGCCCCACCTGGAACATTCGCTCAACCAAGTCGCACGCCATCTCGTTTCGTTCGAAGCTAGCAATGCTCCTGGCGCTATTCTCCGATGAGTAGCGACATTCGAACTCGGGATGGCGACCTGCAGACTCGCTGAAGGCGTTGGCACTGCTCTGTGCGTCCTTGGATGAATTTAAAACTGCCTGTTTGAGAATAGTTTACGCTGATTTATGTTAGTAAAATGTTTCTATGCACTTTAAGCTGTAATACATGTACGTGCCAAAATTATATCGACATTTGTGCCTGCGTCTATTAGCTTCCATTGTACTCCCATTCTGTGTCCAAGTTCCCTTTCAATTATCACTAACCTCTGCATTGCACACTCGCAAAATATTTAATTCAAGCTATTTTTAGAAACTCTAATGTGACGTCAACACCTTGTCCTTGGCCTTGGCCAATCAGAGAGAGACTGTCACGGCAGTGACCTTGACCCTTACAGGCCTAATTACCATCATTGGCTCATTATGGCTACGACTTTGAATCGCTTATTTTCTCATGAGTACGAGAGACTTAAGATGCTGCTACTGTAGCAGATATGTAAGCACTTTTAAAACTTACCCTAGTCAGATCTAGCGAATTAAATTGCTTCTCCTTTGTTTTAGTAGCCGTTTTTTGACCGACAATTGGATTTGACAATTTCGCATTGGCCTCATCGCCTCGAGCTTTGCTCAATTTCTTGTGAAAAAATTTCAACATTGCTCACGAGCGACAGCTGCAGGTCTCAGTGTGTTATAATGGGAGACCTTTTTAAAACAAGTTCGGCTCGTAGTTTTTCATTAACTTCAACACATTTCAGCGACTAGATTGCTCTTTTTACCATAAACAAACACAAGATGCTCACCGTAGCTTTCAAGTAGATAATTATTGTCACAAATAGGCTTCGCCACTCGTGAAAAATTAATCTTTGTCAAACTCCAAAACCATATTGATAACTAACCACTGGTCCCCAGCGGTTTAGAACATAGACGCACGCAGCAATTTCTCACTGTTTCAGTAGTCGCAAAAATTAGACCAAATAAATCAACGTGGCAACTCTTTTAGCCTGACAAAAACATGCCAACTAAAGTGCCACCTTCGAGCCAAGCCGGTGGTGGACCCAGAAAGCGGCGTCCGAACCATCACAGCAGCAGCCAGCAGCACTTCGGCTCGAGTCAGACTCGACGTCCGCGTTGCTCTGCACTTTCAAGTAGTAGCAATCGCGATCCAGCGCACCAATTGCAAATAAGGATGCGCAATACTAGAGACATGCGAGACGGTTCACTCAGCCAGTCCGATAGCAGCGATCGCTACAGCAGCAGCGGCAGCTACATCAACATCGGCAGCATCGGATCGGAAACTACGCGCTGCCAGAACGCCCCCCAGCACGGTAACCAGACTGCCGAGGATGATTTGAGCGACGTATCAAGCGGTTCGGAAGCCTTTTTCCAGCAGCAGTACCGCAGTATCTTGAACAACAGAAAGGAAGGACAAGCAATCAGATCGCCGTTGGTCAGACAGAAGCGAAGCTTTCCACCATCGCGATCTGAGCCCAAGGACTCAAAGAGCCGCTCAATGCAACTATGCAGCGCTCACCAGCGTCAGCTCTGGCCGAGGGCGGACCATTCGAGTTCGCAAGTAGCCTATCAAGCGGCCCATTTGCCACTGACTACGTCGGACAGTAGCGAGGACCGAGTCAATGAGCGCATCGAAGCCGAAATCAGTGCATCCGCGAGGCGCTTAGCTCGGCTTGCCCAAGCGAATAAAAACACGTCTAACAGACGGCCGAATCCGCCGCAGCAGAGGCCACCGAGGCGAGGCATTCGCTACGGCTCGCCGGTGCAACCTGAAACGCCGCCGCAGTTTTCACCTTCACCAGTTCAAGAATCGACGGATCGGCAATCTCCAATTCAACAGCAGCAGTCGTATCCGCATCGTAGCAGCCATAAAAATCAGCGCAACTACGACTCGGACTTTGAGTACGACAATAACGATTCAAATAGGGATGAAATTTACTTCGCTCACGCCGGAGGACGACATCGTTATCCTCGACAGTCCGACCAGCAAGTGCGCCAGTCTGCTGTCCAGTCGCAGCTAAAAAATCAACACCAACTTCAAGGCCTGCAGAAGCAACAGAAAATTCGTCAGCAATTGCGTCAACAGGACCATCAACAGGCCCCTGGGCGACAGCTTGCTCAGCTGCAGAGGCAACAGTCGAGGCGTAGCAACCGCTACGGCTCACTAATCCGACCTGAAGCACCTCCGCAGTTTTCACCATCTCCTGTCCAGCAATCGCGGATTCCAAAGCGTCAGCTTCATCCCCGTCGTAGCGACGATCAGAATCAGCGGGACAGCTACTCGGCATTCGAATTCGATGACAACGCTTCTAACCGCAGTGAGATTTACGCTGACGACTGCAGAAGGCGGCGCTGCCATCGAAAATCTGCTGTCCAGCCTCAGCCAAGGCATCAGCAGCAGCTTCTGCAGTTGCAAAAGCAGCAGAAGATGCGTCAACAAATGCGCCAACAGGAGCAGCAGCAATCGCAGCAACGCCGAACTGAAAGAATATACGAAGGAAACCATGACAAGAGCGATCTGATGGGTCAGAGAAGACGACGTCAGAGGCCACATCCAAGCGAATTGTATTTCGAAACAAACATTGATCAAGATACCTGTCTAGAAGAGGATGATGACATCAATGATGACCGGCAGCTGCTGGTGAACTCGGAACGGCAGAAAAGCCGACGATCACTGTTAAAACGGGAGAAAACGTGCTTGGATAGACGGACATCAATCCCTCCTCCGCGTCACGGGTGCCGTGATGGCAGCCAATTGTACGCCACTGAAAGCCGACGACAAACACTTTTTCAATGCCCGTACGCAGCGCTGTCGCTGCACACCCAGATGTACCAGTGCAAGTCGTGCGCCGCAACGCCTAAAGAGTGCCGCACCGTCAGAAACGACAGCAACAGATACCAAAGAGATCCAACTGATGAGAGTGATGACCAAGATATCGCTGCATGGTCAAAGAACGGTCGCTAAGGCCCTGAGTTGACACTCGGATACTTTTTGGAAACTGAAAGCTTTTTTATGTATTGTATCTTTCGTACCATCTTGCTGCGCACGAATTTATGTTTACCAGGAGCCTTTGAAGCTTTGGCTCAGCTGGCTTTTCGAATCCATCTTATTAGTTGCTTATTGATTGATAGTTTTCGACTCTCGAGTACCCTTTTTGGTGGGAAACACCTTGTCAAATACCTTCTTTATATTTTCATGTCTTTATTAATGCTATGAATTTTTATTTCCGACTTACAGCTTCTGGTGTAAAGTACAATTTTTCTCATCCTAATGCCCTGTGTTTTCCTATATCTGCACGGCTAGTTGCATGCTTCGGGGCTGCTTCTTGATGCGATCGTAGAAAACAGTGCCTGACAGATGCCACCAGATGAGCCTGCTTTGTGGCTTCCCAAGCATTCAGTTCGTTTTTTTTAACTCAAACAAAATAGATTGAAGGTAATAAATCATAATCATACTCTGCCTAGAGAACCAAGAGTACGCTTTTTATATATGTAACAGGTGTCTTATAACGTTATTGATGATGGGTTTCGGCCTTTGTTGCATTAGCAACTAAGACCTCAGTGTACCGGTCTCCACCTAAAAGTACACTGGCCTCCCACTCCTGACTCGAAGCCGGCCCCAGGTAGCTGATAATAAAGAGATTGTGGCGAGCGGCTGGGTCCTATAACAGGAGGAGACAGCGAGAGACGAGCAAGAAGATACAAGAAAGGTAGAGAATTGACAGCCCAGAAATGAGGCTGACAACCCCGCCGCCACCAGCTTGTACGGACCGCATCACCACTTGACATTGTCGAGATCAAGCTCCCGACTAATAGAGGATTATTTCCACCTCCTAATTAGTGTCTTTTAGCTGTCTACCCGTGTCATAGCCGTCTAAAGGGACTCTGCAGGTACAATATTAATTAGCTTTTGGCCTCAATGCGTCAACGAACGGATCCCTCAGCGATGAAATGAGTAGCCCGAACTTCCAGAGACGCAAGCGTACTTATTTCATTAATTTAGCCGCTACTGCGCCCGGGGCTGCGCTAAAGTGCATCCCGACGCTAAACTCATACACTCCGAATACTGGGATCTGTGTGGCCATAGGTCCACCGTGACTGAAGCCAAACTGTTTAGCCGCTCATTGACGCGCTCATTGCGATAAAGAAATAAGGATTAAAAAATCTACTGAATTTATCCTGCTAACTTGGCTGCTAATCCTGAATTGATTCGGAACCACTCAGTTATATTATTATTATTGATTTGGCTGCCCTAATGATTCAGCATAAGCAAGGGATGAGCAATGTTGCCTAGCCTAGTCCTAATACCGAGAACGGGGCCCAGTGGGTGATACACCTGATAGAGCAGAACTGAGTAGCCTCTCACCCAACCAATCAGACGCTGTTCCAGTTGCCAAGTCACTAATCCGGCCAATCGTGCGCTAAGTCGCTGCAGGTTCAGATCCTCCGCTGATGACGCTGCTGGCTCAAATGATGATGATGTTGCTGCTGGCTCTAACTATTGATGAAGCTGCTGATGATGACGGATGTTGACTTTTTTTTTACTCCGGGGGAAGGGGAAGTCTCAAGATAAGGGGGAGAGCCGATGAACCTAACTTAGCGTGAGCAGCGCGATAGGCGTAGCGCAGCGTCTGATCCGAGGGCGGCGCCGAGCGGCGCTATTTATAGGTTTCCATGGCACCGATCTGTTATAGTTAGCGACGAATATCCCGATTGGCTAGCGACAGTTTGTTATACTTAGCGCCGAATATTCTGATTGGTTGAGATTTCGGCAACCCCGCCCCACCCCACCAGGGAACCTCACTGGGGACCGGGGATAATAAAACTGGCGCCAGGTTGTCGCGTAGAAAACATGATTTATGGGCAAAATGATTTATGGCTCTTTGGATTAGCGCATCTTACGGTAAAGCGGAAACATACGTTAGAAAGCTTAGGATCAGGAGAGGGTGAAGATGTTGAAGAGGAAAAGATTAGAGCAAATCCCAAGGTACTTGTAAGTGTCTGAAAGTTAGCTGTGAACTTTGACAGGCAAAAAATAAACGAAAAACATTGGGGAAGGGGGTCATAAATTATCCAACTATCAAAAATATCGGGCTAAAACCCCAGTCACGTGACGTCCCAGACGCAGTCTGGCGCCACGAACTAGAGGTCACGAGACGCGTAAACAGCCCTGAACGTCTAGAGGTCAAAATACTAAAGCTTACAAGATTAATTTAGTAATGTTAGAATAAATCACGAGGAAAGGCTCAAAAAGAAAACAGACTACTGAGTAGAGTAGTAGCGTACAAAGACCAGTTAGCGCCAAGCCCGCAAATGAAAAAAAGTGCGTCCTCATCATTGACATTTATTGCCAATATTTCTTCTGAGTCAACTTCTCGCCTATATGAAACTGCTCAACACTGCAACTTCTCGCCTATATGAAACTGCTCAACACTGCAACTTCTCGCCTATATGAAACTGCTCAACACTGCAACTTCTCACCTATATGAAACTGCTCAACACTGCAACTTCTCGCCTATATGAAACTGCTCAACACTGCAACTTCTCACCTATATGAAACTGCTCAACACTGCAACTTCTCACCTATATGAAACTGCTCAACACTGCAACTTCTCACCTATATGAAACTGCTCAACACTGCAACTTCTCGCCTATATGAAACTGCTCAACACTGCAACTTCTCACCTATATGAAACTGCTCAACACTGCAACTTCTCACCTATATGAAACTGCTCAACACTGCAACTTCTCACCTATATGAAACTGCTTAACACTGAAAATTCTCTGCATGGTATGAAGCAGTTTAATAATGCAACTTAATGATGAAAACAGCCCCCATTACAGGCAAATCTCAACCAATAAATATCAAGAATAACTTAATAAAAAAATTACCGCGTAATTAAGTTGTCCTTGATAAATATACAGTTTTAATAATTTGAACAAAAAACTTGAAAACGATATCTGTGGAAATTCGTGTAAGATTTTATTTCTAGAACATTAAAGTGATGCTACAATAGGCAGACAGAAGCTTAGTAAATATAAAAAAACATTCCGGGAATCAGTATATCATAAAACTCCGTCACATTACGCAACACAAATTTTTCGTGCTCCTGCGGAAAGTTGATTATGCTTGCTTTATTAAGCTACACACTGAACTAAAACGCAGAAAAATAAACGGACAAGACTCACTGGATAGTATTCAACGGCACCGAGTACACCTCCAGCTCCCAGGCGCGTGTGTAGAACATGATTGGTTCAAAGATTACCGTCTCTCGGCTAATCTCCAACAATCGCATGATCTCGTTGGCGCCAATATGTAAAATTGAGGATAGCGAGTCGACTGTGAAAGTGCCTTTCAAGAACATGTTTTTATGGTAATCAGGCAGTGAATCGCCAGGAAATCGTACAAAATTCTTCCTAAAAAATTTTCAATTTGACAGTTAAATTTATGGACTATTATATTAGTCTTACCTATACACAGTCTACCTTATCTACCCAATCAAGTAATTCTATAGGTATTTAAAACCATAATCTACACGATGAAACCGCAAATCCATACATATTTCCTGGCTGATACTGTACAGCAGCCGCTTCAATAGCTTCCTTTTGACTACGAATCCGATAACGAAAATTGTCATAGTCGGTCATGTAGGCTGGGAACTCAACTTCCGGAGTGACACTCTCCACGCACTTCAAGTAGGACATGATTAGAGCAAAGCAATTGTCTTTAATCTCCACTAGCTCGCTAATATCTTGCAAATGAAGCCGGCGAGTGTTGAAATTTACAGCGATTGTGTCGGCTGCTACTTCCATAACGAACTATAGTTACATGTATCTGTTGTTGCTAGATGCAATAGTAAACACAACACAACGGTATTTAGGCAATTCGACGAGTTTTTGCTACATGTAAATATAACTAAAACAAAAAAAATCAATCACGGATGTGTCCGAAGTTCAAATACAGGAGGCAAACTTTTTTTTAATAATAAAAGTGAGTTTTACGAGCGTAAGTTGCTTCGGATGCCTATACCTCTTAGGCGCAAGAATGAAACAATGCCAGTTGCTAGTATACTGTTCTATTCTGCTCTAGTATAGCACCCCTCTATATCTATTTCATTTCTAGGTGTACTATCTCGGAGGTACGCTGCATTTAAACTGCCCGCTGGTTCTAAGCTCGATCTTAACTCTCGATTTGAAAAAAATTATCTAATTGAATTTGTATAATGCTCCATGCATATACTCGTAGAGGTATAGGCTAAAAATCAGTTACAGTAAATGGTATATGCATAGACAGTGCAGCGATTCTGCTGGGAACTATAAAATTAACAATTAAACATTCAAAGCGAGAATTACCAGCAGCCCAAAATGTTGCACGTTACACAATTCTGATTGTAATGCTTTTTTAGAATGTAGATGATCTGATGAATCCTGGCTTGGCCAACCCGGAATCTTTTTCGCCCTCCTACCCTTAGTGCTCCATCGCTATGCGTGCCCCAGCTTGCAACAGCCCCTGCTAGGCATGCTACAGCCTGTTCTACCTGTAATAGGATGACTCATCGGGTGACTCATTGTTCTACCCCTGGGTTGCGCAACCACGGGTGACCTTGACATCCACCCCCCTCCGCTCTATTGTTCGGAATCACTGAAGCGGAACGAACTTGGGGATTAGCAACGTACTTGGAGATTATTCTGCCTGTACCTTTGGGACCACCAATATTTTTAGGGTTTCGGGATCAGCGCGTCATCCTCTTTCCAACGGTGTAATTTTTATCTCTCTGTGATCATTATTAGCGAAATGACCCTATGAGTCATCACCATGAGTCATCGGTGACTCATCGCCTACCCCTCTCATGTACAGCTTTCCAGCCAATCGGAGTGGAGCTGCAGGTCAAGGTCAGGGCAGATGACGTCAGGCTCACGAATCAGCTGCGTGACGCGTGATTTTGGCACTATAAAAGCAAGCCGTTTTCGACCCCGAAAAAGCCAACCTTTCGGGATATTGTGACACCCTTTGGTCCCTGTCGAGGATCTCTCCAGGCTCCCAAACCCCTGTCCCCCGACTGGCCCCTGTCCGGTCGAGACCTCTCCCGGTCAGCCCCTGTACCATCACTCCCCTCCCTGTCGTCGAGGATCTCTCCGACTAGGAGCAGCAACCGAGGCCGAGCATTCCGACATCAACGCCTGACGTCCAACTTCTGGCACGGCACGCCCGAGGCTGACGAACGAGCGACGCGTCTGCCCTTGACCTTCCTGCGGCTTAACTTCGAGCGGCTGGTGAGTTCCCCCTGCTTGTTTTTCTGATGCTTATTTGGGTGCTTAGAGTGCGCGCAGTCTCTGTCTCATTTAGGGCTTAATCTAATAATATAATAGCTCGCCGAACCAGTGAGGATTGTGCTCAGGACAGTCGTGTGTGTGAAATCTCTGGTTGATTCCCCCTTTTTTTAGCTAATTTGCTCATTTAGGCCATGCAGCAGCTGGCTTAGATAGCTAGTGCGCCGCTGTGGGGAGCCACATGGAGATTGGAAGCCGCTAATGTACTTTAATGTGAAGCCTGAGGCGCTTAGGGTCATAGATAGCGCGCCTCCAGGCCTGTTAGGATAGTCAATGTAAGCATAAAAACCCTTTAAAAGCCGTGCACAGACTGGGGCTGATAAGAGTCTCTCATTTAATCATGCCAGGCGCCCCACGAACCTATACATGGGAAAAAACCCCCAAGATTAGTGACGTACTTCTAGCATGGAGCAGCCCGCCCCAGGTTAGTCAGCAGGTGTAGCACCTCAATCCAACTCCCTCCGCAAATCACCTCGAAAGAGGCCCCCTGCACCCCTAGAAAAGTCCTTGTTAGAGCTCGCCAGCCCATCGCTATGCCCTGTGCAGAGTCCCTTATTATCGGTTAATGTACTTTATCTGACGCCCTAAACCAGCTGACGGCCCATCGTCCATGAGCCCCGTCTCGTCAGGGGGCAGTTTTAGGAGCCTATTCCCGCAGGTGGCTGGTGGCAGGTCTCGGGTTCACACCCCGGGATTACCTTAGAAAACTCCTTGGGCCAGATATTTGTACTTTAGGACCTTAGCCGCTCAGTCACATCTCAACCATCGGGTCGAGTCACATCAGATCCAAACGATATCATATTTTTTTATCGTTTAATAGACGAAAATTGAATGTCTACATGTAAACAGAGACACTGCTATCTGTGCAAATCTGTGAAACACTTACAGTGCCCAATTGGGCTGAAAAAGAAACAGTTGTCAATCATGGTTACCTTGGATTTTTTTCTAGTGACTGGGATGACCTAATAGCTTATTGAAAAATAACCAAATGGTGTAAAATATTTAGCATTTGTAACTGTTTAGTTTCTCCATACACGCGTTTCTTAAATAAAGCGCCCTGTCATGTACACAAGTCAATTCAAGGACATCTTAAGTTGTCCTTGAGTCAATTTTTAGATTTTAGGATTTAAAAGTTCGACAATAAAAATTAAAGGCAATGTACAGAAAAAATTTAGGCAACTTTTATGCACTAAAGTTTTTATCAGCTAATAAGTTTTTACAGTTGCAGTAGCATTTTTACGTGTTTATTGAGCCTTCCCTTTTTTTAAAATAGATTTGTGCAAAAGACGCTGTTTTAAAACTTTTATTCAATTTTCTGTCCATAAAACTATCTTTTTAGTTCTTGATACAAAAAATTATTTACCGTAAAAGTTTTGTTTAAATTTTAACACCTATTGTTCCTATTTGTTTCCTGGAACTCGTCTCCTGTCATTGTAGAATTAGATGGATGTTTTTATTCTCCTAAGCTGGGTCGGACTACTTAATGAGTGCAAGCTTGTCACATTAAGTATTTCAAATGGCTATTTGATTGCTTTTAAAAAATTAAATCTAGTTGCAATTAAAAAATTAATGAGTTACGCCCTATATTAGGCAATCAAGTGAGGTTTTTAAAGTTTAAAAAATGTCAACAAACGTTTGAATTCAATAAACTAATAGATTAGCAAATTTGGAGTAAAAAGACACCTCAATTTTAAAAATTGGCTAAGAAATAAAATAGTTATAAATTTTTTGCATTTAATTAATTTCATTGCTTTGTAATACATTTTTTCCATAGGCCACTGTCACATTTTGCGCAAACTATAAAATATTCTGCAAAATAAACCTATATAACTTTTGATCTACTAAATGGATTTTAATGACCAAGCTGTCATTTTCTTTAGTTTTTAATCTCTAGTTAGTCTAATATTCTAAATGATATAAACTAATCATACCTTAGACAATATTGCTTATGAAAAAGGTCAAGCAGACAAAATGATTAGAAACAACCATTTTCAAATATATTTTTTTACTTTTTATGCATTAAAAACTGAAAAAAAATTGTTTTAAATTGATGCATATATATATGCCATATAGCATATAATTATTTATAGCTTGGTTTTACTCTGGTCTGAAATTTGCATATTGCAAGATTTGGCATTCTTTTCAAAATGTTTGTTAAACTATTTTTCTGAGAAGTTTCATTTCAAATTGATGCAAAAACATTGGGAAATCATTTTGTAACAATGAAACAATCAGAAACAATGATACAATGAGTGTCAAAAGTCATGTCCAAATTCTGCATGATTGCATGTCCAAATTCTGCATGATTGCATGTCAAAATTCAGTTGGGATAATGATGGGCAATCTAGTACATCATGTGGCCAAAAGCATTAGTGGGGTGAAGCCAGCGCCAAAGAAATTCCTCCAGATGCAATGCAAACAGCACGTCGCTCGTTCCATAATGTGGACGGTTATTGGTATACATTAGAAGAAAAAAAACAAAAATGAAAAATGTATGCCAAAAATAAAAAAATTTGCACTAAAGGAGCAAAAAAGGTCCCACAAACTTTGCTGACACTAAAATTGAAAATCAGAAAAATTGTATGCTAAACCCTTGTTTGAAGCAAGTGTACACCAAAAATTTCTGGCATAAATCCCCCCTTCCGCAATATGGCACTCATTCCTTGCATATTATGAAATTTGGCCTTTGCATGGGCCCAGGTTCCCTCAATGAGGTTTATGTGGATATGCGGTGCATTCGGGTCCATAAAATGCAGGTGATAATTGACTACCATGTGGTTTGGCAATGTGTTATAGGCCTGCCAACCATCTGTTATGATGTGTAACCCTGGTAGGACATAACTCGCAATGATAGGCAGCATGGTAACCACTGTGCGGTTGGTTACAACCATCATCATGCACTTGTTGAACCATGCTCTGCCATGCCCAGCACCCACTGACTGTCTAATAGCTAAACAGCTTTGATTCAAAATTATTGTTGTCTAAACTCACAATTTACAAGTCTGGATTTAAAATCCAGGCATAATAAAAGTACAAAAATTTTACATATTGAATTACCTTTATTGACTCCAGAACAGCTTTTACATTTATACATTGGTATCCTAACTGCTTTTTATAGCTAACTATTTATGCATTAAGTTATGAGCATCACAATTTATATGCACAATAAAATTATAAAGTATTAAAATCTGAATTTTCAGCTAAAGTAAGTCATTTAACTACCTGATCAGCAAAATAAAAAAGCCAGGCTATTTAGCAATCGACAAAACTAAATGTCAGACAAAGCTGAGCTAGATGAACTAAATGCCAAAGAAGCGGTGACGTCATCACCAACTATGACGTCATCTGCTGCTACATTGAACGGTTCGATCCACGAGCAGTTTGAATCTAGTTTCGAAGCCCCCTTAGCAACAGGCAGGAATGGATCAATAGTCGAGCAGTCTCATGTAACCGCTTGCGAACTAGAAGACGCTTTAAACAGAGTTCGGACTCTGTCCAGCTGCCCAAGCGTCAGCTCCTGCGGCACCGCGCCTGAGGAAATCTCCTCTATGCTGCATCTGCCTGAGGATGATCAAGACGATGTTAACGATGGTGTTGCAGACGAGAATGGAGTCCGGCTGTTGCCAGCCGATTCGTTGCTACCTGGAGAACGAATTCGTCATTCAGGATTAGACGCCACTGGGTTGTTAATTGTGCTCACCAATTATCGACTGCTGTTGCTGCGTAGGCCGCCTACTGAAACCAGATCCTCATCGAGAATGCTGAATAGTGAAGAGCTGATTGAGCTGCATCTTGTAGAATCTTTGCCCGTGTTTCTAATCGAACGTTTGCAAGCATTGGACGGACTGCAATTGCAGATGCATTGCAAGGTGAGTTTAGCTTGGTAATACCAACTTTGTTAACCTGTCTGCAAGTTAGATTGTGTCCTAAGCAATCGAAGTTTTTAGCTTCACCTTAATCCTTTAGTGCTTCAGGTTTTAAGGCTAAAAACTTCAGTCCTTTAGGTAGCTTATCTAAAGTCCAGTCTTTCAGGTAGCTTATCTAAACTCCAGTCATTCAGGTAGCTTATCTAAGCTTCAATCCTTCAGGTAGATTATCTAAACTCCAGTCCTTCTGGTAGCTTATCTAAACTCCAGTCCTTTAGGTAGCTTATCTAAAGTCCAGTCCTTCAGGTAGCATATCTAAATTCCAGTCTTTCAGGTAGCTTATCTAAGCTTCAGTCCTTCAGGTAGCTTATCTAAACTCCAGTCCTTTAGGTAGCTTATCTAAACTCCAGTCCTTCAGGTAGCTTATCTAAACTTCAGTCCTTCAGGTAGCTTATCTAAACTTCAGTCCTTCAGGTAGCTTATCTAAACTCCTGTCCTTCAGGTAGCTTATCTAAACTCCAGTCCTTCAGGTAGCTTATCTAAACTCCAGTCCTTCAGGTAGCTTATCTAAACTCCAGTCCTTCAGGTAGCTTATCTAAGCTTCAGTCCTTCAGGTAGCTTATCTACACTTCAGTCCATCAGGTAGCTTATCTAAACTCCAGTCCTTCAGGTAGCTTATCTAAACTCCAGTCCTTCAGGTAGCTTATCTAAACTTCAGTCCATCAGGTAGCTTATCTAAACTCCAGTCATTCAGGTAGCTTATCTAAGCTTCAATCCTTCAGGTAGATTATCTAAACTCCTGTCCTTCAGGTAGCTTATCTAAACTCCAGTCCTTCAGGTAGATTATCTAAGCTTCAGTCCTTCAGGTAGATTATCTAGGCTTCAGTCCTTCAGGTAGCTTATCTAAGCTTCAGTCCTTCAGGTAGCTTATCTACACTTCAGTCCTTCAGGTAGCTTATCTAAACTCCAGTCCTTCAGGTAGCTTATCTAAACTTCAGTCCTTTAGGTAGCTTATCTAAACTTCAGTCCTTCAGGTAGCTTATCTAAACTCCAGTCCTTCAGGTAGCTTATCTAAACTCCAGTCCTTCAGGTAGCTTATCTAAACTTCAGTCCATCAGGTAGCTTATCTAAACTCCAGTCATTCAGGTAGCTTATCTAAGCTTCAATCCTTCAGGTAGATTATCTAAACTCCTGTCCTTCAGGTAGCTTATCTAAACTCCAGTCCTTCAGGTAGATTATCTAAGCTTCAGTCCTTCAGGTAGATTATCTAAGCTTCAGTCCTTCAGGTAGCTTATCTAAACTCCAGTCCTTCAGGTAGATTATCTAAACTTCAGTCCTTCAGGTAGCTTATCTAAACTCCAGTCATTCAGGTAGCTTATCTAAGCTTCAATCCTTCAGGTAGATTATCTAAACTCCAGTCATTCAGGTAGCTTATCTAAGCTTCAGTCCTTCAGGTAGCTTCTAAACTCCAGTCTTTCAGGTAGTTTATCTAAACTTCAGTCCTTCAGGTAGCTTATCTAAGCTTCAGTCCTTCAGGTAGCTTATCTACACTTCAGTCCTTCAGGTAGCTTATCTAAACTCCAGTCCTTCAGGTAGCTTATCTAAACTTCAGTCCTTTAGGTAGCTTATCTAAACTTCAGTCCTTCAGGTAGCTTATCTAAACTCCAGTCCTTCAGGTAGCTTATCTAAACTCCAGTCCTTCAGGTAGATTATCTAAACTTCAGTCCTTCAGGTAGCTTATCTAAACTCCAGTCATTCAGGTAGCTTATCTAAGCTTCAATCCTTCAGGTAGATTATCTAAACTCCAGTCATTCAGGTAGCTTATCTAAGCTTCAGTCCTTCAGGTAGCTTCTAAACTCCAGTCTTTCAGGTAGTTTATCTAAACTTCAGTCCTTCAGGTAGCTTATCTAAGCTTCAGTCATTCAAGTAGCTTTTTCTAACTTGTCCTTCAAATTAGCAAGATATTTGAATCTTCAAATCTTAATTTAGAAACTACGGCAAAAAAGAACTAATTTTTTAATAATTTGTAGGACGGACGTTGCAATCTGCCGCGTTTGTATTTCGACTCGCTTATAGAACTGAATCTCTGGGCCGAGCGTCTCGATCCGGCCCGTTTGAGTTCCCTGTTCGACTGTCAGGGTGTCACGTATTTCTCCTATGTGTTCAAGAAGGCTATTCGGAGACAGCAGCAGCAGCAGCAAAATGCATCAGGTGCCATGGAAGTGGACATGTGCTATTCGTCGCATTTCACTGAAGAATTGTTTCAGGACGAAGCCAAACGTTTAGGCTTTCTAGAGGATCAAAATCGTTGGATTATTACTAAACTTAATGTCAATAGGCAATTATGCCAATCCTACCCGAGGCTGCACCTGCTGCCTGCCGGCGTCACCGACGAGGAATTGTGTCAATCAAGCGGCTATAGAGCTCAGGGTAGATTTCCCGCGCCTGTTTGGCGCTGCCGAGCCAATGGCGCCGTTTTGGCGCGCTCAGCTCAACCGCTAGTTGGTTTGGCCGGATTTTTAGGCTGGCGATGCGAGTCTGATGAGAAACTGGTGCGCCTGTTAACACCTGATCCGGCTAAGAAGGTTTGTCAGTTTGTGTGCACTGGTTTTTTAAATAGAATTTCGATTTTTGCTGTGGTGACACTTTTATTAGCTAAGATTTTTATTATACTATTCTGGTGTCATTTCTGTTAGCTAAAGTGCCATTTCTGTTGTCGGGGGGGGGGGGGGGGGGGCGAGTGGCTCGGCGGTCTAGCGCGTCTGCCTTGTGTGCCACTTAGCGCGGTTTCGTGTGCAACTGGTCACATTAATTTGGGGCCTTGTGCACGCATTGGTTGGGCTATGGGCCAGTTGCGCAATTTACGCCCATGAAAGCAACCCCACAAGGCATAGAGAATGTACATTCCTAGAAATTCCGGTTTGTACACCGACTGTGTGTGTGTCTATGCCTGCATACCGTATTTAGTGTGACTGAACGCGCTTCAGGAGTCAGCGCAATGGACAGTCATGCCCAGTCGCTGGTTGTGGGACGTTGTCGCTTTATTTGCTGCAGATTTAGCTTTTTTTAGCCATTTTCATTAGTTAGGGTTGCATTGCTGTTAGTTGATGTACTATTTTAGTTAAGATTTCATCCTTGATAGCCTAATTTTAGTAGACTAATTAGAATTTAATATTTCAACATGTTTAGCCAAGGACAGCTTAAGTAGAAGGACGGGACACTTTGTTTCTTGGAAAGTTTTTGGAGTCCAATTTTTGCGAAAAAAATACACTACGGAAATAGGAAATTTCCGTTATGTGGTTCCTGCCTTCTTACTGTATCGAACTACGTACGTCTTAATTTGTGAAAATTGATCTTCTTATTATTTTATTGATATTAGTTCACTTTCGTAAAAAAAATAATAAAACTAGCCAATCCAGAGAGAATCAGACATTGACATGTGACTGGACCAGCAATATTATCCGAAATGCTGATTGATAGAAATGTTTTTTGAATAAAACAGACTTGGTTACAAGAAGATCAGAACCTGCGCAGCATGTAAAATGCCAATTTAGTTGAAATTATAATTTTCGACAAATTTTTTCAAGGGAAATAATTTAAAGATCAATATTTCACAAGTACCGACACAGTTCGATAGAGTAAGAAGGCAGGCAGGAAACACATATCAAGAGATGAGATTTGCATCTGCTTCCAATCGCGCGCAATCTTTAACTTTATGTCGGAAAAAAAAATTTCCTATTTCCGTAGTGTATTTTTTCGCGAAGATTGGACTCCAAAAACTTTCCAAGAAACGAAGTGTCCCGTCCTTCTACTTAAGGTGTCCTTGATGTTTAGCATGCAGATCTTCTCATCTTCTCATTATTTTATTGATATTAGTTCACTTTCGTAAAAAAAATAATAAAACTAGCCAATCCAGAGAGAATCAGACATTGACATGAAATAAAGACCATTTCTCTTTTTTCTATTTAAAGACCATAATGAAATAAAGACCATTTCTCAACCGACAGGTGTTAATAGTGGACGCCAGGCACTACACAGCCGCTCTTGGCAACGGAACCCGGGGCGGCGGCTACGAACGCTCCGAGTACTACACCGGCACAGAGATTGACTATCTAGGCCTGCCCAATATTCACTCTGTGCGCAGCAGTTTCGCCGCACTTCGAGTCGCCCTTAGCAACGCGTGCTGCGGTCGCGACGGTTCGCTAGCTGCGTCCACCAGCTTTGCCGCCATAACAACTACTACTAATACTGCTACTACTAGTAGTGAGGCGTCTACTGCCGATACTAATGTCAGTAGTGTGTCGGAAAATTCCGCCCCTATTACGTCGGATAATAAGCCTACTAATAGTAGTGCGATTACTAATTCGTCTACAGTCGGATTGAAGACTAGTACATCAAACGCCAAGGTCTCTGCTGCTGGTGGGTCTCTGGCAGCTTCGGCTACTGCGGCCAGTATGAATTCCGCTGCTGCTGCAGCCGCTGCAGCCGCCGCCGCCGCTCAGAATGCCAGCTTTCTTAGCGAGGTTGAACGGGCTGGCTGGTTGAACTTGCTCAGCTCGTTGATTAGGCATTCAAATCGGATTGCTCAGGTTGGTTGTTGTAAAGTACACTGTCAGAAATCTCCCATAATCAATCTAATTAATCAATCTAATAAATCTCCCATAATCAATCTAATGAATCTCCTATCATCAATCTAATAAATCTCTAATAATCAATCTAATAAATCTCTTATAATCAATCTAATGAATCTCCCATAATCAATACACTAAATATCCCATAATCATTGTAATAAATCTCCCATAATCAATATGTTAAAAACCAAAAATCAATGTAATATATCTCCCAAAACAGTATAATAAATCCCCCAAAATCAATATTATAAATCTCCCATCATCAATCTAATATATCTCCCAAAATCAATCTAATATATCTCCTATATTTAATCTAATTAATATCACTTTGACAATCTAATAAATCTCCTACGAGTGTATAATCCATCTAATAAATCTCCCATAACGAATCTAACAAATATCTCTTTATCAATCGAATAAATCTCCCATAATATAATTAATCTCCTATAATTAATCTATTTAATATCCCATTAACAATCTAATAAATATCATATAATCAATCTAATAAATATCCCCTAATCAATCTTATCAACCCCCCATCATCAATCTAATAAATCCCATCATCAATCTAATAAATCCCATTATCAATCTAATAAATCTCCCATAGTCATTCTACAATCTCCGTCCCACAAGCATCCCTCATAGTCAGACTAATAAATCAATCATAAACAGTCTGACAATAACTGGTTAATCTGAACACTCGGTCACACAAACCCAGGTACTTGTCACCGAGGGCCGCTCCGTGCTAGTCCACTGTTCAGACGGTTGGGATCGAACTCCCCAGCTGACCAGCCTCAGCCAGCTGATTGCCGATCCCTACTACCGCAGTCTTACAGGCTTTCGCCTGCTAATCAATCGGGAATGGTTCGAATTTGGGCACAAATTCGCCGACCGCTGCTCCGGTCGCGATCCCAACGAACGTTCGCCAATATTTCTACAATTTCTCGACTGCGTTCACCAGCTATTGTTGCAGTATCCAACTCAGTTCGAGTTTACTGACGCTCTATTGAGGCGTCTAGCAGTGCACTCCTACTCGGGGTTGTTTATCAGTTTCCTTAGCAACAGTCCGGATGAACGCGACAAAGTCGATTTAAAAAGTCGCGGTTTGTGCGTATGGAATTTGTTAAAACTGGCCGGAATGAAGAACGAGTTGTACAGGCCTAGTCAAGCTGTGCTGTCTCCGTCATCTGCCATGCACTGCATGCAGCTCTGGCGCGAGCTGTACGCACCGCTGGGCAAGCCTGGTAGCTTTGATCGGCTCGATTGGGACGGCTTGCCTATTGCTAGCGATCCGTTTCAGGTGAGTTAGTAGATTATTTTTATCCTTCGATTGGCTGCAATCTCAATTCCTTTGATTAGCCGCCATCTTCTCAATTCTTTTGATTAGCCGCCATCTCAATTACTTTGATTAGCCGCCATCTCAATTCCTTTGATTAACCGCCATCCTCTGAATTCCTTTGATAAGCCGCCATCTTCTCAATTCCTTTGATTAGCCGCCATCTTCTCAATTCCTTTGATTAGCCGCCATCCTCCTAATACCTTTGATTAGCCGCCATCTTCCCAATTCCTTTGATTAGCCGCCATCTTCCTAATTCCTTTGATTAGCCGCCATCTTCCTAATTCCTTTGATTAGCCGCCATCTTCCTAATTCCTTTAATTGGCCGCCATGTTCTCAATTCCTTTGATTAGCCGCAATCTTCTTCAATTCCTTTAATTAGCGGCCATCTCAATTTATTTTGATTAGCCCCCATCTTCTTAATTCCTTTGATTAGCCGCCATCTCAATTACTTTGATTCGCCGCCATCTCAATTCCTTTGATTAACCGCCATCCTCTCAATTCCTTTGATAAGCCGCCATTTTCTTCAATTCCTTTGATTAGCCGCCATCTTCTCAATTCCTTTGATTAGCCGCCATCTTCTCAATTCCTTTGATTAGCCGCCATCTTCTCAATTCCTTTGATTAGCCGCCATCCTCCTAATACCTTTGATTAGCCGCCATCTTCCCAATTCCTTTGATTAGCCGCCATCTTCCTAATTCCTTTGATTAGCCGCCATCTTCCTAATTTCTTTGATTAGCCGCCATCTTCTCAATTACTTTGATAAGCCGCCATCTTCTCAATTACTTTGATTAGCCGCCATCTTCTCAATTCCTTTGATTAGCCGCCATCTTCTGAATTACTTTGATTAGCCGCCATCTTCTCAATTACTTTGATTAGCCGCAATCTTCTTCTACTTTGATTAGCCGCCATCTTCTCAATTACTTTAATTAGCCGCCATCTCAATTCCTTTGATTGGCCGCCATCTTATTTAATTACTTTGATCAGCCGCCATCTTCTCAATTCCTTTGATTAGCCGCAATCTATTTATTTGGTTAGCCGCTCTGTCTCATTTCGTTTGATTGCTTAGCTTTATTTTCCGACAATTTTTCTATCAATTTAATGCTTCAAATGTTTAAAACGTCCGTATTTTTCTTTTGACCTTCTTTTAAACTACTCTTGACATTTTGTAAACTGCTTTTGCACCTCAAATCCCCGTGGGAGAATTTTCTTCCTTAACGGGAACGGGAATCTCGTGTTCCCCTAAAAAGGAGGCTTTTCTATTCTTATTTTGGCTAACGGGCAACAAAAGCGGCAAATTGAAATTTTTTGATTTTTTGAAAATTGATAATGGCCTAGCTGATTTAGCTATGCAAACAAAAATTTCAAAGGATTTTAATCCCCTTTTCAAAGCTTTACATAATGCAATTTTCTTGACGCATTTCGCTGAAGCAATAAGCAATAATTCGGGTTCATATGAGCTGAATAGAATTTTTTGTCGCTTTTCATTTCTTCCATTATTGTGTTTCTTCTACTCTTATTATGGGGAGCATTACATTATGGAGTATTTCAAGTGACTCAACAAGCCAATTTAGTTGTCAGTTTTTATAGTCTTATCATTTAGTTTTATTGTAAAATTTTTAACACATCTTGCTCATTTACACATGAGATTATCTTACAGTGGGCTCACTTAGGGATGAGATTGTCTTTTATGACAAGCTCCTATAGGGATGAGATTATCTTCTACAACAAGCTCGTCTAGGTATGAGATTATCTTATATGACAGGCTCCTCTAGGGATGAGATTATCTTATATGACAGGCTCCTCTAGAGATGAGATTATCTTATATGACAGGCTCCTTTAGGGATGAGATTATCTTATATGACAGGCTCCTTTAGGGATGAGATTATCTTATATGACAGTCTCCTCTAGGGATGAGATTATCTTATATGACAGGCTCCTCTAGAGATGAGATTATCTTATATGACAGGCTCCTTTAGGGATGAGATTATCTTATATGACAGGCTCCTTTAGGGATGAGATTATCTTATATGACAGGCTCCTTTAGGGATGAGATTATCTTATATGACAGGCTCCTCTAGAGATGAGATTATCTTATATGACAGGCTCCTTTAGGGATGAGATTATCTTATATGACAGCACGCCTACTTTGAAACTAAAATATGGTCGAAAAAATTCCCCCACAAATCCGACTTTTTCCTAACCTTCCCTGACGTGGTAGGATCCCAAAACATGTTTCAATAAAATCCTATCGCCTTGTCTGAGACTTGAGACCTGAAAAGTTGGAGTTTTAATATGCTGGTACAATTTTCACGAGGGATCAGTATATTTATTAGAGTGAGTCCCTCTTGTTTGGTCAAAACTTATGAATTTACATTAAAACACATACGAACTATCAAGAAAAAACACTTTACGCATACAGTAAAACAGGGGAAATGCCCAAAAAGAGTTTCATCACTTAAAACACAAACATTATTTGATTGCATCAAATATTATTATGTTCACAAAATTTTACAACAAATCAGTGCTGAAAATAAAAAATTCTGAACAGCTCTGAGTTAAAAAAATTGCACAAAGCTTGTTTACAGTGGCATCAATTAGAGGATTTTTTCGTGGTTTGATGGCCTGTTTAAAAAATTTAGTCATGCTGTATGACAAATGGGTTTTGAGTTGGTCTCTCTGTTTTGATGCCAGTGTAACTGCAGACGATAGTACAAAGGAGAAAGTAGCAGTCTCTTATTACAAGCTATACATTAAATGAATTGTAATTAACAACCGCACGAAGTAGGCAGTCTGCATACTGGGGATGGCCAAGTGGCCTCTTGAAGCGCTGCCACGTCTTCTGGAAGTCGGCATGGGCAGATTCAACAGCTTGCTCACTGAAGCTGCCGAGACCTTTGCCGATGCGCTGGCAAAATTTTGGCACATGATGGAACAATGTGTGCATCTTCGGTGTTGGCGTCAGCTTCAGCATTGCACAGCTTGACTGAAACTGTACAATTTTTGTGCAAAAGTCTTCAGAGAGCTCCTGCCCGAAGCATGAAATTCGTACCGCATTAAAGGCTTCAAGAGCAGATGCATATGGCTGCAGATGGATTGGCAGCTCAGCCTTCAGTTCCGTTGCTTTGAGCAATAGCTTGATACAGGCAGGGCCTTCAAGGCATCCGCCGTGGTACTGCTCTCGGCAAATGCCAGCTGCATGAGCCCATTTGTAGGCTCTGTCCTCCTCCCAAGCCTTATTGAGCTCGTCAAGCAGCTTGTTGCAGACTCCCAGCATGATATGCAGCTCTGGTGGTGGAACCAGTTCCAGTAACAGCATCGAGTCTGGACCAGGTAGAAGAGGCTGCTTAACACAGTTTTCGAAATTCTTTGCAAGCCGTAAACAGCCACCAGCGGCTTCGAATAGTGCTGCCTTCTTTCGAATAGTCCCAAGAGTTCGGTTAGGTGCCAAAACTTGCCACGGAGGCTGGCCTTCGCAGTAAAGACATGGGTAAGTGGCTGCGTGGCTTTGAATTCCGCAAACAATGTTTGCAAGCTTAAAGTCGCAGGCTACTGTGAATTGAATAGCTGCCAGGTTAAGTTCGGAGAGAAGAGTTTGGAGATTCTCATAATTCTCCTGTACTTCTTCAACAATTGCCACAATCAGTAGCTTCTTGACACCCGAGTCACTGAACCGTGGCATCCTACCGACTCTCTTGGTCGGCGGAGAGTTAGAATCCGTTGCACTAGATGGTTGCATGATGCTCAAGCAGATCTTCAATGAGCCACCCCCTCCATCCATTCCGAGCTTTAGCTGGAAGTCTGTCTCCATGCCCCTCTTTGTGCAGACGTGAGAAAGAAGCGCCGACAGATCTGAGCATACAATTGCCCATCTCTGTATACTGGTGACATTGGCACCGGCCTGCTTTTGCGTAAAGTTCAACAGCTGAGACTTCAAAAACTCCTTAGCATTGCTGCCTGCAGCTGATAAGGCTTCTTGCAGACCTGGCTCGATGGCTTTGCGGCTGCCTTCCTTATTTCTAATTACTGCTGCAGCTGTGGTTGTCTGCCTTGCACTTAAATTAAGCGCAGCTTTCATGGCAACTATCGTATCGGCCTTCAGCATCCTTTGCTCAGCAGCAGTTCTGGCAGCTTGAACTTGCAGTGGTGGGCCACCAGAGGCGCTGTAAAAGCTGGCGGTGGCAGAGGCTGAGCCTGAGGCTGCTACACTCAGCTTCTCTTTGAGCATGCCGTGGGCAATGTGCTCCCGCGATCTGGGACTCAGAGCATCAAGGTACTGCAGCTTGCTCGTGGTGCTACATTCGTGCCGGACTCCTCTTGCTACAACTGAGTGGCAAGCGAGACAGCGCCTTGGAGATTCAGGCACAGGTTGAGGATTGTCACAGGTCGACCTCGGGGAACATTGTGACCTGCCTGGGCTTCGTCCGGCATGTACGGATGTCAAACTGACACTCTCTTGTTAGCCGGAGCTGAAGCTAGCTGGCACATCCAGCACGAGCAGTGTGGGTGCTCTCTAGTAAGTGGTGGCAGGGCCTGCATATCGGCAACCACTTGATCATATGGAAGTCGCTGAGGCAGTTTAAGAGGAACAGCATGCGTCTGGGATTGCAGCTTCTTGCAGCACGTGCTGCATAAACTACCTGGTAAAAAACGTCTTATACATGGGTCAGAAAACTCCGGAAGCACAAACTGCTGGACAAGTGCTGCCTGTAAGAAATTGTTCGGTCACCTTTGCGAAAGCATAACAGGCAGATGATGATCCGGCTTTCTTCGTGATTACGCTTAGCATTTGGCATGATTATGCTGAAACGAAAGCATGAAGCATTCGATTATAAGCTTATTAATATTATGAGCATGGCTGAATAGCTAATTAAGGCATGCAAAATAGACATGGTGTAATTAAGTAAGTCTTTTTGTAAAGGAAAAGGCGAACAAAACTTTCTAGTCTCAAGTCTCAGACAAGGCGCTAGGATTTTATTGAAACATGTTTTGGGATCCTACCATGTCAGGGAAAGTTAGGAAAAAGTCGGATTTGTGGGGGAATTTTTTTGACCATTTTTTAGTTTCAAAGTAGGCGTGACAGGCTCCTCTAGGGTTGAGATTATCTTATATGACAGGCTCCTCTAGGGTTGAGATTATCTTATATGACAGGCTCCTCTAGGGTTGAGATTATCTTATATGACAGGCTCCTCTAGGGATGAGATTATCTTATATGACAGGCTCCTCTAGGGTTGAGATTATCTTATATGACAGGCTCCTCTAGGGTTGAGATTATCTTATATGACAGGCTCCTCTAGGGTTGAGATTATCTTATATGACAGGCTCCTCTAGGGTTGAGATTATCTTATATGACAGGCTCCTCTAGGGTTGAGATTATCTTATATGACAGGCTCCTCTAGGGATGAGATTATCTTATATGACAGGCTCCTCTAGGGATGAGATTATCTTACACGAAAGCCACTCTGTGTTAGAGACATTTCGCAACACGCCCTCCCACCAATCACCTAAAAATCGTCCTCCTAGGACCAGCTTCGCCAGTTGCGTTTGGAGCTTAGCAAAGCTGAGCGCACCCGGCGCTGCCTTCAAGAGCGTCTGGACGCTCAGGCGGCGGCGGCGGCGGTGGCGGACGGCGGCGGTCAGCAGCAGCAGGCCAACACCAGCCGGTGTTGCGGCAGCGCCAGCAGCTCATTGTCGGAGCCCAGTCTGGAGAGCGCCGAATTAGTTGACGACGCTGACGAAGGCGGCATCGTGCGCTGGGTGCCGGACCACCTGCGGCACACCTGCGCCGGTTGCAACGCCGCTTTTAATCAATTATTACTACGTCGGCATCATTGCCGAGCTTGCGGCGAGGTGTTCTGCTACAAATGCTGCGACCAGTACCTGCCGTTGCCCGAACAGTTTCTGCGCGACAAGTGCCGGGTTTGTCGGGCTTGTTTTGCCAAATCGCGTTCTAACAACTAATTATATGCATAACTACAAATTATTTACTCGTAAGTATTAGCGTTCAGCATAGTCGGGTTGTTGATTGCCAGCGTCAACTGTGATCATACTTTGTTTATTATGTTTGTCTGATTTGTTTGAGTCATATCTATTTGGCTTTTAATGGTTATTGCGTCTATTATTTTTTTCGGTGTTAGCTCTCACAGCCCCAAAGAAAATTGTCTTGGGAGAATATAATTTTGGTGCCTTACTGATTTCAGGATGTAAAGGCTTTTTAAAAAGAAATAGTGGCTTGATCAGAGGGAATGATTGGAATAGCTAAATGAACGGGAAAGGTTGTAGCGGCAAGATCAAAGGGAAGGCTGTAGCGGCGAGATCAAAGGGGAAGGCTGTAGCTGCTTGATGAAAGGGGAAGGTTGTAGCGGCTTGATGAAAGGGGAAGGTTGTAGCGGCTTGATCAAAGGGAAGGCTGTAGCGGTATGATCAAAGGCAAGGCTGTAGCGGTATGATCAAAGGGAGGGCTGTAGCGGCTTGATCAAAGGGAAGGCTGTAGCGGTATGATCAAAGGGAAGGCTGTAGCGGCTTGATCAAAGGGAAGGCTGTAGCGGTATGATCAAAGGGAAGGCTGTAGCGGCTTGATCAAAGGGAAGGCTGTAGCGGTATGATCAAAGGGAAGGTTGTAGCGGCTTGATCAAGGGGGAGGCTGTAGCTGCTTGATCTAGGGGGAGGCTGTAGCTGCTTGATCAAGGGGGAGGCTGTAGCTGCTTGATCAAGGCTGAGGCTGTAGCTGCTTGATCAAAACCTTATAAATAATTTAGTATTCATTTGGTAATTTGACCTGATTGTTTAATTGGTGGACTGACGCTACAATATTTATCCCAAATGAGCAATTTTTAAACTTTAAACCCTAAACATTACAAGTGCGTATTTTATTGTCTATAGTTCGCCTTTTGTTTATAACTTTACTGATCAATATACAATAGTAATACCGCGATAAATTGGTGTTGCGAATATACTTAAACTTTTCGTATGGAAAAATTTTTAACCAGTGTGTACAGTACCTTGACTAGTAGCGACTTTATGAAGATTGTAAATAGACCTAGCTTATTTTTTTAATTGTTAAGCTCATTTAAATTTTTTTATTTTACGATTTTTGTTATATCAATTTTCTCTCACTGGACTCTACTGTTATTGTTATTGTTGCGTAATAATTGATTATTTATTTTATGCGACGCTATATAAAACATTATATTGTGCGATTAATCGGTATGCATATATTTTTCTAATTCAATTAAACTAGTTATTGTTATTGCATATCGTTACTTTCGTTTTGGCAAACCCTGCAGTGACACACAACGACTGACGTAATCGGGGTTAGAAAAACAAATGGCCCCCACTGTCTCGGCACTGTACATGCAATGTACATTCAATGTAAATACTCTCTATCCCTCAGCTAGTCTTAGTTCATTCAATGTACATACTCTCTTTCCCTCAGCTAGTCTTAGTTCATTCAATGTACATACTCTCTTTCCCTCAGCTAGTCTTAGTTCATTCAATGTACATACTCTCTTTCCCTCAGCTAGTCTTAGTTCATTCAATGTACATACTCTCTTTCCCTCAGCTAGTCTTAGTTCATTCAATGTACATACTCTCTTTCCCTCAGCTAGTCTTAGTTCATTCAATGTACATACTCTCTTTCCCTCCGCTAGTCTTAGTTATAATTAGATTCGGCTTGCAGCAATGTTCGGCTCTGTTTACTAGATGGCCTAGGCTGGTTGAGCCGGGCCAGCTGGCGCCTGCGCACACTCGGATTAGCCAATATGTAGATCAGACAGTTGGCTGTTGAGTCCAGTCCGGTCATAAAATTGGCCGCCACCATCAGGCTGTCGCTAATTGGCCCGACCGGTAGTATTGCCAATGCCGCATCCAATTTCGACAGGAATGTTGGCAGTTCTAGTAGGCAGAACACGGCTGATAGGGCCGCTACTGTACGATTAACACGCGATCTCAACGCTTTGGCTGTTGGCCGGCGTTTGAGCAGCGCCACACAGCTGCCAGCTGAGCAGAGCAGTACCAGAGTGACCGGGCCCCCAGATTGGGCCAGAAACATGCCCGCTGCTAGGTAACCGGCTCGATAGGCGGCACTTTTTAGTAGCGGCGAAGCGATTTGGTCGGTGATTCGACCCAATGTCGACTGTGAATGCACGGGGTTTGGTGGAACTAATTAATGGCTTAGAAGTGAAACCCTTATGCACTGCGTGTACATCATCCACGTACGCTAAGATAAGACTTGGTAGACTTCGCTGTCTAATTGATTTTTCGTTGTATAGATTCTTGATGATAAGCATTAGATACATGTAGTTGTTTAAGCTAATGGGCTGTGCGTTGGAGCTTGCGGGTCGGTGTCTCTGTGTGTTGGAGCTTGCGGGTTGGTGTCTCTGTGTGTTGGAGCTTGCGGGTTGGTGTCTCTGTGTGTTGTGAGCTTGCGGGTTGGTGTCTCTGTGTGTTGGAGCTTGCGGGTCGGTGTCTCTGTGTGTTGTGAGCTTGCGGGTCGGTGTCTCTGTGTGTTGGAGCTTGCGGGTTGGTGTCTCTGTGTGTTGGAGCTTGCGGGTCGGTGTCTGTGTGTTGTGAGCTTGCGGGTTGGTGTCTCTGTGTGTTGGAGCTTGCGGGTCGGTGTCTCTGTGTTGGAGCTTGCGGGTCGGTGTCTCTGTGTGTTGGAGCTTGCGGGTTGGTGTCTCTGTGTGTTGTGAGCTTGCGTGTTGGTGTCTCTGTGTGTTGTGAGCTTGCGTGTTTGGTGTCTCTGTGAGTTGTGAGCTTGCGTGTTTGGTGTCTCTGTGTGTTGAGAGCTTGCGGGCTGGTGTCTCTGTGTGCTGGAGCTTGCGTGTGGGTGTCATATCATGAACTCACCATCTCATCGTCCGGGCAGTACAGGTACTGATGCTCGAAGGCGCGCGGCAGCACCAGACAGAAGGCCGCGAAGGCGGCCAAGGGAAACACTGGCAAAGTCAGCCGCCTACGCCACGCGGGGAACTGCGAATGCGGCGAGGCCACCGCTGCGAGACGCAAGCCAGCTATGAAGACCACCGTCCAGTTGCGCAGGCACTGACACCCGACCAGAGCCGGGACGCTGGCTGCCATCAAACCAGTTGTCACACTAGCCATGTTGATTGACAGTCGAGGCGTCCAAGCCGGCGCTATCAGCAGAGCGCTCAGCAGGAAGTGACAGAGCAGGGCGGCGTTGAAGCCGAGCTCACAGGCTGCCAGACGGACCAGCAGGCGGAGGGTGGCTCGAAGGCCTAGCTGACGACGCCAGATCAGCGGCGAGTGTTGAGATAGCCGACGTCGGCACAGATGGAGACCTAGGCCGTTGACCAGTAGGTTGATGGCGGCCAGCGAGCTCATCAGCGCGCTGTACAGCAGCGGAGTGAAAATCGGCTCAGCAAAATCTGCCGTATGGTTGACTGCGGTTAATAATTTATTCTCGTCATTGTTGAATGCTGAGATTGACGGCTGCTGACAGCTTGGCGAACTCGCGTTTCCAAGAAGCATCGCCCAGTGCCAGTAGGTGGTCATCGTTTATTATTGGCAATTCAGTTGGCGCTATGAAAGTTGTCAATTAAAAATCAGTTTATAAGACGTTGTGTTTTCCGCTCAGTTCGACTTGAATGTAAAATACACTACTTATATATAGTAAATTTTGAATAAAATTGCTGATTGGCCACTGCATGGGTAGCTGAAATCTATAGGAATTATTTTAAAAAATCGCTTGAATTTGATTGGCTTCAATTATTGAGAGTTATGGCATTTAGCGAATCTTGATTTTAAGCATTTTACCAGTGATCTCGTTAAACGAGTGACCGCTAGCTCTCTTTTAGTACTTGTCTAAGTAGTAGCACGTAGTTTTTAAACTTTTCAAAATCAATTTAATTTTTTTAGTTTTTAACAATTTAGACAATTTAATATTTTTTTCATCGTCTATAAAAATTTGATTGATTTTTTTTCCTTTAAATTAGATGCATAAAACGCAATCGTGTGCTTTTGAATTCTTTGTTAAACCAACATAAAAATGTTTTGTTTGAATTTTTGAAAGGCTGAAACTACATGTTCGACCAGATTTGGCGCGTATTTAAATGCAAAAAGTTCCCAAGCAACCAAAAAATTATTTTTCACACCTGACAACAATAGACAAAGAATAATTCAGCAATGGAGCTGGCCTTTCTAATAGCCTCACTGGGAGTTCTGGCCTCCGCTAATTCAGCTTCAGCGGCAATCAACTGGCAGATCAGCGGCGACGTCAGCTGGTCGTTTTCCTGCGATTTCCAGGACAAGACTCAGGACATGAGATCCGTTGCGTCGAATGCGGAGAACTGCGGCCCGCTATGCACAGTCAACCAACAGTGCACGCACTTCACCTGGACTCGCTGGAATGGTGGGACTTGCTTTCTAAAGAAGAATTTGCAAAAGCAAAGCTACTGGCCCTATGCTGTTGGTGTTGTTGATACTCGCGACGATTCAATGATCTGCGGCTTCATGTACCGTCGCTGATAAATAATGAAATAGAGACTGTAACGCTTTAAAAGGCTTCAAAGGGATCATTTGATCGCAACGAATTGAAAAACTTTCCATTGATTGTCATCAGTAGCTCCACCTCAAATATGAGGAGGATTGTTCAATGAATAGCACATAAACTTCTTAACACCCGAACTGTATTTTATTTGATTTTACTGTTTTGAAAAAACTGCTACAAGTGCTTAAAATTTTTCTGCGAAAGCCGATTGGTAAGTAATCGAAATCAATTCGATAAACAAATAGAGACCAGGAGTTCAAAAAGTTCAAGTACCATAACACGCTTGATTACTTGCTTGTTATTTTGTTTTTTTCTAAAAAAATTTGCCATTTTTTCTGACCGCTTACCTGAAGCAATCTGATAATTTATTATTAAGTTGAAAACTATAGAAAACTATTTACTAAGCCGTCAGCCAATCACCACTCGGTAAGAAAATGACTTCACCTAGCTTAAAAAAACAATGGAATAGCGATTCAGGTACATGTACTTTAGCAATCAAGCCGCTCAATACGACACAAAGCGCATATTGATAGGTCAACTTAAAAATCGGTCAAATTTTAACAAATTTAAAACTTCATTTACTCACAAACATTAAATATCGACTCTCAAAAGTATACATATCTACTCGAACTTTCAAATGGTTTTCTCGTAGCAAAAAAATTTTTTATATTTTTTTATTCAGCTCACGTGCCTCGTATTTTGCAACATTCTTAACTAGTCGCACAATTCCATTTGACTCTTATCAGGCGAAGTCGAAAAATATTTGGCCAAACTTGAGTAAACTCACGACCTGCGAATACGCTCGTATGTCTGTTTTTTTGCTTTCCAGAAGCCAACTAATAACAATAATATAATTTCAGCAGTGAATTTTGCCTATTATAGCTGTACAGAATTACATGAATTCCAAAGTTCCGATTTCCGATAGCATAAGCCAAGTGTATAACTGCGTGCTATACCTTGTCAAACAATCAGTTAGATACTGTCAATGTTAAAAGCCTGTGCGCGTATGACTGTTACATGGTTTGTTTTCAAATTTTATGGTATTCGCAGTATAGTACCTATGAGTTACAGTAGTATTATGCATGTTCAAGCGAATCAAGCATCTCATCCTCCAAGTATATCTTGCTACGGAGCTTGGAAACTGACATCAAGCAACAACAAAAACAACCAATCACGCTGTCAGATCTTCGAAAGATATACGTCACAGCCGATTATGTGCACCAACGACGACGGCTTTCTGCTGCGGCGACGCGTGGGTCGACGTCAACAGGAGAGGCGGCTCAGCGTGCTTGGCTACGCCGACGATCTCGCCCTGCTGTCCTCGACCGTCGAGGGAGCCCAACGGCAGCTGAACAGGCTGGTTGCCGTTGCAGCGAGTGTCGGCCTGGTGGTCGACGCGCAGAAGACCGTCGTGCTCTGCGTGCCGAGCAACATCGAGGCCGCAATTTCCTGCCGAGGCGCTGACCGCCAGGCGACAGAACTTCGTTCGTCTGCAGTTCGAACAGCAGTTCGTCTACCTCGGCGGTCTGGTCCCTGACGTCCGCGAAGACCTGCCGCGTCGCCAACGACTTTTCTGGGCTGCCTTTCGTTCTATAAGGTCAGTCCTGCAGTCCGAGGCCTTGCCAGATCGCCAGAGGGCGGCGCTGTTTCGGGCGGTGATCGAGACCGTCCTGCTGTACAACGCCGAGACCTAGCTGGAAGCTGACGAACTCGCTGGAGCAACTAGTCGACGCGGCGCACGCTGGCTTGCTGCGCGCCGCCTTCAAGATCAGCTACGAGCGGGTCACCAATCGCCGCGCCGGCCTGGACCGTCCAAGTGAACTGTTGCGCCGTTGGCGACTCCAGCTGGCGGGCCCCGTCATCTACGCCGAGTCGTACTGCCCCGTCATACCATGCAGTGATTCGATTGGTTGGGTCACGTTAGAATTATATATAATTCTGTAATAAAAGTGGGCTGCCAATAAAAGTAGGCAATCAAACAAATTGTATGCTATTTGGGAGATCTAACGCTGCTGTAAGAACCGACTTAACGCTTTCGTACTAAAGTGTAAAACTTTAGATTTTAAAGTATGTTGGTCGGCTAAAGATAAATCATTCCTTGCCTAAATAAATCATATTTGGGCAATGGCGCCTGCAATTTTAAATTTAATTTTGTTGTAACTAATTTACTTCTCATATATTTACTATTTACTATTTACTATTTACTATATCTAATATATTTACTTCTTAGGAATCCGACGCAATTTTGAATAAATTCTTCTGTTAAAGCGATATAACTTTTCAAATTGAAATTGAACTTCTCGTTCATTTTTTTATGAATTCGCTTATAACTCGTTATATGCTCGTCAACTAATTATTACGCGTAAATTTAAATCTAATATTACTTTGCCCCGATTAAGTTACTTTCGTACTAATGTAGTAGTGCGTCGAATTATTTCACCCCATTCGACAAATTTAAATGATGCATATTAACAAAATGTGTATGAAACTTGCATTTTGCTTAATGCCTTAACTTACGTGCATAAACTGCGAGTACCGTACAAATTAGCTGGGGCACATTGTTTTCGTGCAGCCCAGCCGTGCACTGCCTACGTGTCCCATTCAGCGGTTGGACGCCTGCCAGGCGTGCCCGCTCGCTATCTGTGCATACCCTGCGTGAACACCCGTGAATTGTAAGCCACTGAATCTGCGAGCCACCCGCCCTTCGAGTTGGCTTCACAGAGACAGTGCGCCGCCTCGTTTTCCTTTGCCCGACCACTGATTTTGCCGCCCACTCTCTGGCCGCCTATCTTTTGCCTGTGTTCGCCAATTGGGAGTTTACTCCTATTTCGCGGGTGCAGTAAACTGCCCATTGACGATCCGCTCGGCATCAGGGCAACTCTCGCCGTCGCCCTCATGATGCCATGGCTCACCTAAAAGTGCACTTACGTATTGTTTAATATGTTATGTAGCCACCTGTGCAATCCCCGTTTGATCCATGATTCAGCCCACGCGCTATTGCTTAACCTAATGATCCGTGCAATGACCGTTTTCGTGTATATAAGCAGCGCAATTTTTACCCAATTTTTCATACGTCTGCTTAAGTCTGCTCACGTCTGCTTACGTCTGCTTAAGTCTGCTCACGTCTGCTCACGTCTGCTTTCATAACCCCGCACCCAGTCCGCTTACGTCTGCTTAAGTCTGCTCACGTCTGCTCACGTCTGCTTCGTGACTCCGCACCCCAGTCTGCTCTTACTGAGCATATATTAGCTCCAAATATAGCAGCGGAACCTGTAGTAATTCCAGTTAATTATTACTACAGCATCTGTAATACTTAGACTGAAGAATTCAGTCCCTGATTCTAATCGAAGTCAAGTCTTTGATCTTGATTTCTGCCTTAGTTATTTAAGAAGCCAGCCCCAATCATCGCCGTTCGTACATCATCGTCAGCCTGGACGCCATTCAAGCCTGCCTGCACTTCAACCATCGTTCTACTCGGTTCTACAACTACCGGTGCGACTCTACTACGAGCGAAATCTGCATCGGCTATTATTAGTTTCTTACTTTCGCTTAAAAGTAAGTGGTGGCAGCCCCGTTACCGTCTTAGCATCGATTAGTCGCCCTACTATCGCCGTAGCCGTTGACGAATCGACCTTCTTGATTAAATTAAGGAAATTTGTTAAATCAATAAATTAAATTGCTGCCTTTCCATTCGAACCGCTACCATAGGCTTATTTTATAGCTATCTGGAAAATAAAAATTAAGCGGTAGCCAGAGGCTATAATCTGAGCTCTAATTCGACGCACTCCTACTTAGGTTTGTTTTATAGCGCAGCCCCAGACTCCGGGCGCTTCTAAGAAATCAATCCCCCAAACAACCAGCAAACATATTTCAAACTACCGCAACTGGTGGGCAGCAGCGGTGGGATAGTCGACACAGCCGAACAACTGCAATCAACAGCGAATCGACTACCCGCCACGAGGAGTTCGAACCAGCCCTGCAATCAATCAGCTCGCCACAATGGAAGGCACGACTGAAGCAACAAGTACATCACCGAATGCAGCAGGAGGAGTCCAGCCTAACTATCAGGACATGCTACGAATGGTGACAGAAGATGTTAGAAGAAGACTGGAAGCTGCTGGAATCGGGAACCCGCAGCACCAGCAGCAGCAGCGTCAGCCGCAGAGCGTCAAGATTCAGAGGTACACCCCATCTCAGGACTTCAGAATCTGGGTGGAGGCCTTCGAACTGCGCTGCGACCTGCAAGAGATCAACGACCCGCAGCGACGCAAGACGGAGCTCCTGGCAAACCTGGACATCGCCACGGCTTACGCCTCAGTCACCCGGATGGCGTTGCCGCACGACCTGCCCTACGAGGAGTTTAAGGAGCGTCTACTCGAGCGATTTGGACGCGTCGCCGGAACCCTGGAGTACAGAGAGGAGTACCGAGCTTGCTACCAAGGTAAGTCAGAAACAGTTGAAGACTATGCTGACAGGTTAATTGCGATGGCTGAGAGAGCCTTCCCGCACCTGACGCTGGAGCAACGAGAGGCTGAGCTGGTGGACCAGTTCCTCATCGGTGTCAGACTGTCGCCGACAGCGCGAGAACAGCTCATCCTGATCCGGCCTGACAACCTGGTTGCTGCCCGACGAGCCGTTCTGCGCATCGAGGCGGCCAATCAGATCGCGCACAGAGCCGGCCCGCAGTATCGGACTGTGCGAGGCATCAACGACGAGCCCGACGAGAAGCCGGATCAGCAGCGTCAACAGCATCAGCAACGTCAGCATCAGCCGCCGCGGACACCGCCGCCCACGGCCGCCACGGAGTTCGACCCGAATCAGCTGCAACAGCTGCTAGCAGCATCAGCTCAGGCCCTGCAGCAGCAGCAGCAGATGATGCAAGCTATTATGCGTCAGCAGTATCGTCAGAATGAGCAGCACCTCCAGCTGCTCGACACGTTGGCTCACGAAGGATATCAAGAGCTGCGGGCCCGGCACAGCCAGTCGCCAACTCAACTGCCAAGACAGCCGCCGCAGACTCCGAGATTCAACCCGCCGCCGAGATTCAATCAGCAGCCGCGATTGAACCAGCCGCCGTATCAGCTGCACCGTCAGCAGGCCATGACGCCAGCTGCAGCAGCCAATCAAAGCCAAGCACCTTCGACGCCTCGCCGCGAATCAACGCCAGCGCCGAACTGCTACCGATGTGATGAGCCAGGCCACACATCAATCAATTGCCCGAAGAAGCGAGTCAGTCAGCCGCCTGCACGCTGGCAGCCGGGAAACGCCACAGGCGGACACGGCAACGACAGCCTGCAGCAGCAGAGGCGCCATTGAGCTCCCCGGCTAAGGAGCCCAGTGTCCGCCTAGAGTACCCTAGCCACTTGTACAGTCGACGCGCCCGACGAGACCCGTACATCACCGGAGAACTCCTCGGCCGACGTCTAGCATTGCTTATTGATTCTGGTGCCAGATGCAATATTTTGGGCAGCTCCGATTGGAAGCCCCTCGCCGCCGAATTTGCTCATTTTCGTGAATGCATTCAGCCCTGCGGTGACCGCCTAGTCACCTACTCAGGCGAGCCGCTGCGCATGGCTGGCAAAGTTGACGTTGACCTACGCCTAGGCGACGCCAATCTCAACGTGACGTTCTTCCTAGCCGAAGGCGATCACGACTCTCTGCTAGGATTCGAATTCCTGGACGTGCACTGCCGATCACTAGATCTAGTTGACGGAGTGCTCAACATCGGCAAGAAGACGGTCATCCCCTTGCGCTACACAAAGCGAGAAGCTACCGCCTGCCGAGTTTATCTGGCTGAGGACGCCACAGTGCCGCCTCGGTCATCAGCCCTACTGCACCTGCGAGCCGCCGACAGCGCTGCCGAGAATTTCGGCGTGCCCGCCGTTATTGGGCTCCAGCGGACCGACTGCGAGACGAGCGTGGACCAACTGGACCTCGCGCCCGCCCTGGTCACGATGCCGCAAGGAGAGGCCTACATAGAGGTCGTGAACCCGACTGAGGATGCAATTGAGGTGAGTGCCAATGTACTTTTTGGTACTGCTACCCCTATAGGTGCCGAAGAACTGAACCTGCTGGACCAGCCTGCGACCAAGCCGGATGTCCGCCAGGTCGAGATTTCTGCCGACCCCGACGCCTGGATTCAGGAGATCGACATCGAGGAGTCCCTGACTGCGGAGCAGCGAGCCGACATTGTCCAGCTGTTGAAGGACAACCGCGAAGCCTTCAGCCAGCATCCGTCAGACATCGGCCGCACTAGCGTGGTGACGCACAGCTTCGCCCTCATCGACAAGGCTCCAGTCAGACTGCCAATGCGACGAATCCCGCCTCACCTGCAGCCGCAAGTGGACGAGATTCTAGACGACATGTTGCACCGCGGACTGCTCCGGCCAAGTAATTCGCAGTACAGCACGCCGCTGATGGTCGTCATGAAGAAGGACGGAGGCGTCAGGATTGTGCACGACTACCGCAAGCTCAACGAGAAGTGCGAGTACGTCCCATATCCGCTGCCATTAATCCAGGACACGTTCAGCACCCTCCAAGGCAGCCAGTTCTTCAGCGCATTCGATTTAGCCACAGGCTATTATCAGATCGCCGTTAGAGAAGAGGATCGGCATCTGACTGCATTCGCCACGCCGACCAGAGGCCTGCTGGAATTCACAGTTTTGCCTATGGGTGTGTCATCAGCGCCATGTACTTTTCAACGCTGCATGGACATCGTGCTGGATGGCATCAACCGGAAGTCGGCCATGGCCTATTTAGATGACGTAATCTGTTTTTCTAAGGACTTTGACAGTCACCTGGAGCATCTACGAGATGTATTCCAGCGAATTCGCGCAGCCGGACTAAAGTTCAAGCCCAAGAAGTGCAGCATTGGAAAGTCCGAGTTAAAGTACCTCGGCCACATTGTCGACAGAAATGGCATTCGCACCGACGACGCCAAGATCGACGCTATCAAGAACTGGCCTGTCCCGAAGACAGCCAAGCAACTAAAGAGCTTTGTCTGCACCTGCGCCTATTATGCCAAGTTTGTGCCGAAATACGCCGAAATCGCAGCACCTCTGCACGACATTATTAAGCAGCGAAAATATCAGAAGTTCGACAAAATTTGGGGACCAGCTGAGCAGGCCGCCTTCGACAGACTCAAGGACGCCCTGTGTTCTACGTCAATTCTGGTCTACCCACAGTTCAACAATGACCCATCGATGCCGTTTATTCTGGACACCGACGCGTCCGACACCGGAATCGGCGCGTGTTTAAGTCAGCGTCAGCCCGACGGAACTGAAAGGCCAATTGCCTATTATTCGAGGAGATTGCGAGATGCGGAGAATCGCTATCCCATCACGCGTAAAGAGCTACTGGCGTTAGTAGACTCGTTAAGACATTTCCGCCATTACTTGATCGGAACCAAGTTTCTGGCGCGAACGGATCATAAAGCGATCCTTTGGCTTTTAAAGCAGACTGAAAGCCATGGAATCCTAGGAAGATGGACAGAACGAATGAGCGAGTTTGACTTTGAAATTATTCACCGTCATGGCCGGAACCATGGCAACTGCGACGGCCTCTCTCGTCGCCCGGAACACGAGAAGGCCAGCATCGAAGAGGCGCTGCAGGAAGAGCGCGCCAACCAGAGCACCGACGCCGTCAGCCAACGCAAGCCCAAGGATGTCCAAGGACCTGCCAGCAGCGAGCCCGGAGGCGCCACGCCGATGCCGAGAAGCCGGAGTGGAAGCACCCGCCAGATCGACAGCGAGCCGGCAGCCCTGAACCCTCTGTCAGCGCCCTGGCACCCGACAGGCCCGAGATCAACTGACGCCGCCGATGGAAGCTACGACAGCCGGTCAACAGGACCGGGAACCTTCAGCTGCGACGAAATTTCCAGCTGTCGTACAACAAGCGAGCAGCGGGGAGGGAAGAAACTGCCGCTAGCCGACGCCGTTCAACTGGACGACTCGGTGAAACTCTGCGTCAACGCCGTTGAAAGCGAAGCTCCTCCGTTGTTGGGACAGGTGCCGCTCAAGCCGAGTAGCGCCTCTCATTCAACTGGCAGCGGACCCAGCAAGCTGAAAGCAGCAGCAACGCCTAGCCAGCGCTCAGCGTGGGAAGCTGAAGCCGCCATTTCAGAATTTGCATTGTGTCACATTCCCTCATGTGTACACCTCGGCCTGGCCAACAGACGCCAAGAGCCGCCAGCTTTGAAGGACAGCGACTTCGCCGAAGGTCAGCGCCGCGAAGCAAACGAGGGCCGGCCAGAGTTACCGCGAGATCAACAGCTGCGTCTAACAGCGGAGCAAGAAGTCTCGACGGCGACATTGGTGCCCAACGAGCCGAGCTGCGAGGATCTGATAGCGTCAGTTCGCGTGGCTATGGTCGACATGGATGTCGAAAACTGCAGCAGCGCCGCATCGGACCGCGACGCCGCTAGGCACGGCCAACTCTGCAAGAGTCGAGAGCCGCAGCGAAAGCAAAGAAAAAGAAGAAAAAGAAGAAAAAGAAGCAAGCGCCGAGCCGGTGTAAAGCTAGCCGCCGACTGCGGAACGCCGCGGTGTTCGCTGGGACACAGGTCTGGTCAGCCTGCAGTTGGAAACCAGCAGCCGCTTCCCCTGACGACAACTGCCGACGATGAGTACCTGCGAGGACATCGCCGCCCAGTTCTAGCCGAGTATGGCGAGGCAAAATTCCGCCTAGGCACTCCCCAATTTGACGAGTTTGAATTTGCTGTGCAAGAAGAAGAATTTCCGACGGGAGGATCGCGACCTCAGCCGTCTGTGCCGACTGCGCCAGCCTGCGTACGAGAGGTGGGTAAGAAACCCGACAAGCCTACTCCAGCCGCTGCCGACAGCCGAGATTTCGTGTATCGCCAGACCGGAGAGCAGTACTCCCGGCTGCCGACCACGCCTACTGTATATGAAGAATCGCCGATATGTAGCGATGACTATTTCTGGCGCCACCTGCCTCAAGAAGAAGGTCAGCTGCCACCCTGTGTTCATGCTGTAGAAGAGACAGCCTATTCTGCGCACCGCCAGCCCGGAGAACAGCACTCCCGCCTGCCGAGTCCGCCTATTGAAGAAGTTGAAGAATCGCCGATATGTAGCGATGACTATTTCCGGCGCCACCTGCCTCAAGAAGAGGGTCAGCTGCCGCCCCGTGTTCATGCTGTAGAAGAGACAGCCTATTCTGCGCACCGCCAGCCCGGAGAACAGCACTCCCGCCTGCCGAGTCCGCCTATTGAAGAAGTTGAAGAATCGCCGATATGTAGCGATGACTATTTCTGGCGCCACCTGCCCAATGAAGATGGCCAGCTGCCGCCGAGCGTTAGAGCTGTAGACAAGACAGCAGGACCGTCCGAGCCACGACAGCCAAGACGACGAGTCCAGATTCAAGATCGATTGACAGGACCCATCACCCGAGACGAGCTTCGCCGAGAGCAGCAACTCGACGTTGGAATCGGCCTGATCATCGACTTGTTACGAGCCGGTAAGCCCAAGCCAGATTTTGAGGTCCGACAAAGTTTGGAACGGCCAATCAGGAACCTGCTCGCATACTTCGAATGTTACCGTCTGCGAGAAGACGAGATTTTAGCAATTGAGCTGCCCGATGCTAACGGAGAGCCAAAGCAGCGACTAGTTTTGCCGAAAAGTCTAGACCTAATGGTACTTCAAGAACTGCACGACTCAGTCCTGAGTGGCCATCTAGGCAAGGATAAAACCTGGGTACGCATTCGAGAAAGATTTTGGAGACCAGGGTTAGCCCAGCTGGTCAGCGATTACGTCAGCCGATGTACAGTCTGCCTAGAGAGCAAAAAGCAGAGGCGAGTTCCGGCGCCTGTTCAGTCTTTTCCGGTGACTGAAGTGTTCTCTAGACTACATCTGGATCTGATCGGACGAATTACGCCGCCAACTCCAAGAGGAAACAAGTACATTCTAACCGTAGTCGACTCAACGTCAAAATATCCGTTCTGCTACGCGTTAACCAATCAGCGAGCCAGCACGATAATTAAGATTTTGCAGCAGCAACTAATCCCTATCACTGGAGTGCCCGCCTGGCTTCACAGTGATCGCGGATCGCAATTCACGGGAGACGAGTTTCAAGCTTTCTGCACTTCGTTTGGAATTCGCCACACCCTGACTACAAGCTATCATCCTGCTGGTAATGGCCAAGCTGAAATTGTTAACAAATCAGTGAAGAAAATTCTAACCTGCATGTTAGAAAATCATCATGAAGACTGGGACGAAATGCTGCCAGCCTGCCTGATCGCAATGAGATCCGCAGTCCACCGAGTGACTGGTTTCTCCCCGCACTATATCGTCTATGGTTCTGAGTTCAGATTCCCTATCGACTCAAGCCTGGAACAGTTGGCATCATTAGAGTACATCCCAGACTACGTCAGAGAGCACCATAGAAGAATCGAAGAAGCCGCCGAGCTAGCAAGAGCTCGCCTGCGCGCCGAAATCCAACGCCGAGAAGAGCACTACGACAATCGGCCGCATCCAAAAGTCCTACAGCCCGGAGAAATCGTCTACTTGAACAACCGGGTGCTATACGATGGAGAAATCCCCAAGTTTCATCGCCCGTTCAAATCAAAATACGAGGTGATCGAGAAATTGGGCGAAGTCAACTACCGACTAAAGTTAGCGGAGTCCAATAGAAGAGGCCCGCAGCCAAGCTTCATTGTCCATCGCAACAACGTCATCCGAGTGCCGCCTGCAACAGCTGCACTCCTGGCAAGCGAAGCCGCCGCTATCTACCCGGCACGCCCAGCCCGACCTAGACAAGATTGCGCAATGGAATCAGAAGAATCGGAAGAATCAGGAGAAGAAGATGAAAGAATCAGCCAGCCCAACGAATTGATTGAAGAAGAAGAAATTGGCTACTACGAAGAAGAAGTTGAGACCACACCAGAAGCCCAAGTCCAGTTGCCTGTGCTGGCTACAGCAAGTTCCAGCCAAGGCGCCCGCATCATCAGATCACCGGTGAGGGCAGTTGGTTTCAAAACAGAAAAAACATCAGTTAAGCGGAGTTCTGCCTTCATTTTACAGTCACAGTGCCAGTTCACTATTGGGGCACTTGGCTGTGGCAGTTATTAAAGAATAAAATAAAGAAGGGTGGCTGCTCGCAACAAACATGATAAAGATAATAAATCAAGACTATACGAGAGGAATTTTAACCCCATTCCCACGTTTCGGGTTAACTTAGTGATAATTTGTCAAGCCCAATGTAAATGTGCAGCCCAAGGAGCGGGCGGGGTCATAAAACCCCTCCCCTTTCCTAGTCGGGGCCCCACACGCAGCCACCCCACTCCGCCTTGCACTCTGCCCGCCACACGTGAATGAAGGAAGGAAAAGGGGCCCTACTGAGCCCAGTTCTCGTGTTAGAGAGGCCTCTATAAAGCCAAAAGCCAGACAAAAATTCAAATTCAAAATTCAGCCGCCGATTACAAGCGCTTCAAATTGCAAGTAATAAGAAGTTAACTTGCAACACTAAGCCAAGAAATGAATGACCAAGACGAACTGCCTGATCTCGGCCCAGACCCAGTGGGCGATTATCTGCGCAGCCTGCCGAATCAGCCAATCTATCAGCCAGCGGAAGACTCTCCGCCAACCTCGACGGACGGAGAGGACGACGTCCTCCGTCAACTAATGGAAGTAGAATTTGGCGACGCCCCAGTTCAGCCAAAGCCAGACGTAATTGATCTGGCCTTGCAGGAGGCGGGCTGGATAGTCTCGCCGGTGCAAAATGGGCAGCTGCGACGCCAGGCTGCGATTGACGCCGACCTTAGGCGGCAGCAGGCCGTGCCGAACAAGAAGCGTCGCACCGACAGCTGCAGCACGGCCGAACTGCAACTGTCCCTGCCGACTTCGCTGCCTCGGGATAGCCCGGCCAGTCAACCGAACCTGCAGCATCAGCCCCAGACGCCGCCAAAGCCGAACTGTGCCCAGCCACCGCTGCAAGGAGCCCTCGCCATGACCGCCCAGCCGACAGCCCAGCCGCAGCCGCCGCAGCCGATCCCGCTCCCGCAGCACCCAACGCCGACGCCACCGATGGCCCAAGAAGCCCGAGCCGCCGCCATGGACGAGGCCGAATTGCGGGCCGTGCAGGCCGCCAATCGCGGATGGCGAGCCGTATATTACGCGCAGAGGGGTCAGATCCTTTTTGATCAATTGCGACCGCAGGATGGAGCCGCACGGGTCCGCACCAGCCCGGATTGGGCCAATCTGGCCACTTACCTGCTCCCGGACGAGGCGGAGGCCATTTTCTGCGTCGCCGCCGCCAAGCAGCAGGCCGAGCTGGCGGCCCAGCGGCCTCGAAAGGATCTTTATACGGCGCTGAGTTACGCCTACGCCTGGGTCGCCGTCCCGCAGCTGGCCGGCCGAGGCACGCAGCCCCTGCGGCAGCTCGTGTGCGCTTGCCGCACGTCAACGTGACCGACACGGCTACCGATTCGGAATGAACTAGGCTAATCATGATTTTTATTTTTCAGTAATTTTACAAACTGACAGTGCGTTTTTACTTAGCCTCATTCATTTTCTCGCCGTCATCAAATTTTAGCCTGTGCAATCATCACTACGTTTCGCGTACATTTTGCAGTTTAGCGTTCGTCATAACCTCATGTTTCACTGTCATATGCGTCCTTTTTACTCGAAGTCAATTACTCGTAACCCTATCGTTTAATCTCGTGTATTCGGTCGGAATACTTACCTCTCATGCGATTACAACTCAGTTTGTATTTTTGGCGTTTTTATTTTTAAAGTTTTAATTTGCTACGCGAATTTTCTTTGTAACCGTGACTCAAGGATTTAAATATATATTTTTGCGACCTTAGTGCTAGTAGTAGTATGGTGTGATTGACATGTTAAGTGACATTTAATTTTTGTTTTCTTATGGCTGGTCGGGGGGTGTAGTAGTGCGTCGAATTATTTCACCCCATTCGACAAATTTAAATGATGCATATTAACAAAATGTGTATGAAACTTGCATTTTGCTTAATGCCTTAACTTACGTGCATAAACTGCGAGTACCGTACAAATTAGCTGGGGCACATTGTTTTCGTGCAGCCCAGCCGTGCACTGCCTACGTGTCCCATTCAGCGGTTGGACGCCTGCCAGGCGTGCCCGCTCGCTATCTGTGCATACCCTGCGTGAACACCCGTGAATTGTAAGCCACTGAATCTGCGAGCCACCCGCCCTTCGAGTTGGCTTCACAGAGACAGTGCGCCGCCTCGTTTTCCTTTGCCCGACCACTGATTTTGCCGCCCACTCTCTGGCCGCCTATCTTTTGCCTGTGTTCGCCAATTGGGAGTTTACTCCTATTTCGCGGGTGCAGTAAACTGCCCATTGACGATCCGCTCGGCATCAGGGCAACTCTCGCCGTCGCCCTCATGATGCCATGGCTCACCTAAAAGTGCACTTACGTATTGTTTAATATGTTATGTAGCCACCTGTGCAATCCCCGTTTGATCCATGATTCAGCCCACGCGCTATTGCTTAACCTAATGATCCGTGCAATGACCGTTTTCGTGTATATAAGCAGCGCAATTTTTACCCAATTTTTCATACGTCTGCTTAAGTCTGCTCACGTCTGCTTACGTCTGCTTAAGTCTGCTCACGTCTGCTCACGTCTGCTTTCATAACCCCGCACCCAGTCCGCTTACGTCTGCTTAAGTCTGCTCACGTCTGCTCACGTCTGCTTCGTGACTCCGCACCCCAGTCTGCTCTTACTGAGCATATATTAGCTCCAAATATAGCAGCGGAACCTGTAGTAATTCCAGTTAATTATTACTACAGCATCTGTAATACTTAGACTGAAGAATTCAGTCCCTGATTCTAATCGAAGTCAAGTCTTTGATCTTGATTTCTGCCTTAGTTATTTAAGAAGCCAGCCCCAATCATCGCCGTTCGTACATCATCGTCAGCCTGGACGCCATTCAAGCCTGCCTGCACTTCAACCATCGTTCTACTCGGTTCTACAACTACCGGTGCGACTCTACTACGAGCGAAATCTGCATCGGCTATTATTAGTTTCTTACTTTCGCTTAAAAGTAAGTGGTGGCAGCCCCGTTACCGTCTTAGCATCGATTAGTCGCCCTACTATCGCCGTAGCCGTTGACGAATCGACCTTCTTGATTAAATTAAGGAAATTTGTTAAATCAATAAATTAAATTGCTGCCTTTCCATTCGAACCGCTACCATAGGCTTATTTTATAGCTATCTGGAAAATAAAAATTAAGCGGTAGCCAGAGGCTATAATCTGAGCTCTAATTCGACGCACTCCTACTTAGGTTTGTTTTATAGCGCAGCCCCAGACTCCGGGCGCTTCTAAGAAATCAATCCCCCAAACAACCCCCAACCATATATTCAAACTACCGCACTAACTACTGATTTCACCTCCCAAAATTTATGAAAAAAATTCATACTAGTAGTGAGTTACTTTCGTATGGTTGCATTCGCTGCACAAATAAGGCATGTTATTACTATCGTATACTAATAATATACTGAAGTTAAGTATTGGCATAACAGGCTGCTTGCCTGAGCCAACATCATTACTACTACTACGGATATAAGTTACTTTTCGTATGGTTGCATTCGCTGCACAAATAATGCATGTTATTAATATCGTATACTAATATAATCAATATACTGAAATTAAGTATTGTATTGGCATAACAGGCTGCTTGCCTGAGCCAACATTACTACTACTACTACTACTACTACCGATAAGTTGACTTTCTTGTTCAGAAAACTTTGGCGAAAGACACTTATACTTATTTGGCGAAACCCACTTTGGCGAAGCCACATTGGCGAAAGGTTTTTCTTTGCCTTAATGCTAGACCACATTGGCGAAGTCATTACTGTGGTTTTTTTACTTTATATCCAATAACCATTTGAAATATTCAAGTAAAGTAATTAATTTGTATTAGAGACATAAATAAATGTCATGTCTTTCTTTGAACCTTGCCACCCCTTCCTTATTCAGTGAAAACCACAGTGCCACTAATAATACATGTTATTGCTATCATATACGCAATCAATATACTGAATTTAAGTATTGGCATAACAGGCTTCGCCTGAGCCAACATCATTACTATTACTACTACTAGGCTACTAAAAGTTTTCTGTAATAACTCAGTGTTTATTGGTAAATTAGTGCTTATTTTTCTGTAACTGTAAATGGACTCTAAGCTGTAATAGTAATAAAAAACCAGGCATTATGCCTAATTGCTGCTAATATTTAGAAGTATTAAATAAAGGATTGTAAAACATGGCAGACTAATTTGATAATTTTTTGCATAGCTAAATAAGCTCAACTTGGAATTTTTACATGCAACTTTAATTTTAGTGCTGAAACATTAGTCTGGCAGGCAAAAAAGGCCAAAGCTAGGCTAAATTTTTTCTAAAGAATATAATATTCTAAATATAGGCCTATATAATCATATTATTTTATTCCTTATGTTATGAAATATTGTTCTGGAATTTGAATATACTTATTTGTGGACTATAGGTCTAGACCTAGTCCTATCCATGTTTTAAAAAGAAAATAGCCTAATTATCTTATCTATCCTCAGCTAGGCCTAATTTTCCAGAGTAGGCCTATTGTTCCAGAATCTAGTCATAGCTATTCATAATTATTAAATCTATTTATATATAGACCTAGTCCAAGTTTTTTTAACTTAGGACTGTCACTCATTAGCTTATGTCAAATTTTCATTTTTAGTTATTGGATTAATCAATCACAAAATATGTTAGTTGATTAACAAACTCCTAGTTTTTACTATTTATTGTGTTTTTTGTTGTTGCTAACAAATTTTCTCTTATTAATTTTATTTAATTTGTTGATTATATCATGACTAGAAGACCTAGAGTAACGAAGACAATAATCTCTAAAGCTAATTTTAGACTAACAACTAAGCTATATGGAATAAATATATACTTGTCTCATAATTTAAGCTTTGTATTACTTACATTTGATTAAAATTTAGCAATTTAATGGCTAGTCCTAAGTATCTCTAAGTATATCTCTAAAGCCCTTAAGGGATGTCAATCATTTTGTCTACTATGAGCAAATGAAATGGTTTTCAACTTTCAAATATTTCATCTATTGACTATAAGTATAACCAATGGGAGTAGAAGTTGATTTTTTAGCTTCTTCTATTAACTGAAGTAGAATTTCAAATACCAATCTTCAGAAATACAAAAAGGCAATTATAATGGTATTGCTAATGATGGTATAAAGTCCACTGGGTTTATTTTTTGGATGGGCACAGGATGCGAAATCGCATCATGTTCTTAATTTTAGGATGCGATTTCAGGGTTAGGGATGCAATTTTTTAAAAGTTCCATTTTAAGAGGTCTTATATTGTGAAGAATTAAAAAAATCAAGATGCAAAATTGCATCCTATATTGAATTTTAGGATGCGATTCCTAAAGTCAAGATGCTATAGCATCCCTATCGCACAAAAAATAAACCCAGAAAGTCCAGGTGTGCCAGTGCATCTGTCAAAATATTTTATCTAAAGATAGAAGTCACTTAAGAAATAAAATAAATAAATTTAACAAATAAAAAACTTTGCTTTTATCTGCCAAGACAACAATCCCTTTTATTCTAAGTCAGGTCACTGCAATTGGCTACATGACAGATAAACTAGTTGGCAACTTCATTTGCCTAGTAGATGATTAAGTAATAGACAAAATTACTAGAAACCTCTCTTAAGTATCTCTGGTGCCACCTGTTTACAAAGAACCAGTTTAGCAACATTTTTTAATTTATATACTGGGTCAAATATTATCTATTGATTAATTAATAATTATAATAGATTGGATTGACAGCTGATGATGTGTCCTATTTTCTATCCTAGTTAAACCTATTTTCTATGCTATTACTTAATGCTTTTTTGTATAAACCCATAAAATATAAGTGGATAAATAGGCAGATAGATAAAATGGATTATATATAGCTGAATTACAAAAATCTGTATAAAGGTTGTCTACCTTATTTGCATTGATAGATCATTGTGATACATAATGTAATTTTTTATAACACATTATATATTACACTGTTGCCTTTGCTACATTTTCATTTTTTAATTCCCATACCAGATTCTCCCAATGCATGGTTATACAAACTTTATCAAAAGCTTAAGCTTATGTTATACTTGTGCCTGGTGAGAATAGTCACTTGTAGCCAAGTAATTTCCAATTTAAAGCTAATGGAATTCATTAGCTCTTCTAGTAGTATAGGGGCTGCCAGCAGTTTTTTCTAGGTGCTCTAGCTGCTGTCAATAGAGCAGACCCAACAGAGTGAAAGTCATAAAGTCAGTTAAACATGACAATTTAAATATGCTACAAAAGACAGTGAGTGTTCTTGCCAATCTTAAAGGCTAAGACTTAGGCACAGAGAAACTTAATAAAAGACTATGGGTGAATGGGCAAACTAATTACTAGGAAACCTGGAACCAACAGTTAAAGCTGAAACTGAAAAAATTAAATGATTTGGTATACTGATTGTGATACAAATTAGGGTTGATTAAGGGGCATGAGTTTCAGAGTCCTAATTAAAATAATGGGTGCAAGTAAAATGCAATGCTAAGCTAAGGTCCTTAAGTTAATGAATTTTTATGGAATAATTTACTTTATGCCATGCTATGTCCCTCTGCACTGCATGATATTTAATGTAGCAATGTATTTTTATAAAAAAATTATAGATTTCTTTTGGGCAAAAGATTTTAGATTCTTATGACAATATTAATTTTTTATTAGATTTTTATAATAAAATAAGCCAATAAGCCACAAAACTTTTCAGCTTTATTATTTGAATAGCTAATAGATGTCTACAGATAATGCAAATGCTGAGCTTCAAGCCGATGAGCTAACTGCTCTAGCTAGTATCTATGGCGACGAGATGTCTGAGTTTGATCAGCTATCAAATTCATTTTCAATTTCTATTAGAGGTAGCAGCTTTCATACTGGCAGTGCTGATCAGTCGCAAACTGTGACAATTAATGTCACTTTTCCGCCACTGTATCCGACTGAATGTCCTCCAGTGTTTGAATTAAATGCTCCATGGCTGCGCGGTGAACTGAGACGATTATTAGAGGATCGATTGGTTGAAATTTGTCAAGATTTTACTGGCTGTGCGGTTGTGTACGCTTGGGCCGAAGCTATTAAACAGTTTATTGATGAGAATGCTTATCTATGTGCCTCTTCGGAAACTAAAGCTGCTGAGGTCAAATATGATGAGGCTGACTTCCGTCCGGATAAAGGTGTGATTTCGATAGTTTTTTTGTAGAACTATTCAAAAATAGTATTCAAAATAGAAAAAGCTATTAATGTTTTCAATTATATCGAACATTTGGCAGCAATAACAACCGCTAACAAATTTCTGGACGATTTTGTCCACGGCGAGCCCATAGAAGACCGGCGCAGTGTGTTCCAGGCGCATCTGTTGTCGCCTGTGCTTAGCCCGACTGCTGCGCGTCAAGCATTGACTGAATTAATCTCTAAGGAGAGAAAGATAGCCTCGGCTACGCACAATATTTGGGCTTATAGGATTGCTAGACAGTCGGAAGGACTAGCAGGTTTGTTTTTTGTTGGGTTTTTTGAAAAGTCCTTGTTATTGAACATCTTATTGTACTCATTTTTGGTTTCGAACGAGTTAATCATTTAATCACTGATTGATTTTTATATAAGTATGTAAGATAGATGGATAGATAGATAGGTAGATATATAGATAGACCGATAGATGGATAGATATATAGATAGATAGGTAGATAGATAGATGGATGAATGGATGGATAGATAGATAGATACATAGATAGATAGAAAGATAGATGGATAGAAAGATAGATGGATAGAAAGATAGAAAGATACATAGGTAGATAGATAGATAGATAGATAAATAAATAGATAGATAGATACATAGGTAGATAGATAGATAAATAAATAGATAGATAGATACATAGGTAGATAGATAGAAAGATAGATAGATAGATAGATAGATAGATAGATAAATAAATAGATACATAGATACATAGGTAGATAGATAGAAAGATAGATAGATAGATAGATAGATAGATAGATAGATAGATAGATAGATCGGTGTGTAGATAGATAAATAATGTAGATAGATCGATTGATTGAATAATTGATAAATATATAGACAGTTAGATTGATGTATGGATTGATCGATCGATAGGTAAATAGATAAATAGATTAATAGATACATTAAGACAAGGATAGATAGACAGGCAGATATACGAAAAATGGATAAATTATAAATCAATCAATGGCAAAATACTCGCAGTCAATTTTCTGACCTATTGGTGCCAAAACCTAAAAAATTATCTAAAAGTGCATAGCCAGTATCAGTTGATGCAGCATTCAGCCAGCACCTGTCAATCACATCCAACACTTTCCCAGGCTCCAACGCCTCCCCAGTCTCCTTTCTAACCGACTGCGACGACGATGGCGAGCACCAGGCCGGCGGCCGGCTGCTCCGCCTGCTGGAACTGTCCGACTACAGGAATGTCCTGGTGGTTGTGTCGCGCTGGTTCGGTGGCACTTTGTTAGGAGCGGACCGATTCAAGCATATTAATAATGCGGCTAGGAGGCTGCTGGAACAGCAGGGGATTATTAGAGATTCGAGTGTTGCTGCGAAGCGGAAATGAATAGTTTGAACTGCTTTTTTAACTCTGTTTTTGGTTGCAGGGTGTTTCAAATGTTTTGGCAATTGGCTCTTCTTTTAGTGCATTTTCTTTTCAAAATTGTAATTGCAATTCGCCAAGATTGTTGACAAATTCGTCATATTTTAGAAATTATTGATTTACCTGATGTGCTGATTTTAAATCATAGTTTTTTAATAAATTTAAGTGATTACGCAACGCTTAATACTTTTTTTGACGAAGTCTTCACTTCTTATAAATTGATTTTTTTTATTTTTTCCATGCCTCTTAAAATTTATAGTCTTACGTACGTAATTTTCATTACTAAGACCAGGCTCTTTAATCCTGTAATTTTGCTACAAACACCAGATCCTCCCAGCTCCTCTTTTTTTAACTACAAAGACTAAGCTACCACATATTGTTGCTTGCTACAAAGATTAAGGCCCCTAGATCCTCTTTTTACTAACAAAGACTAAGCTACCACACCCTGTTGCTTGCTAAAAAGACTAATGCTCCCAGATCCTCTTTTTTACTACAAAGACTAAGCTACCAGATCTTGTTTCTTGGTACAAAGACTAAGCTACCAGATCTTGTTTCTTGGTACAAAGACTAAGCTACCAGATTTTGTTTCTTGGTACAAAGACTAAGCTGTCCGATCTTTTTGCTGGTTAAAGTCTGATGTAGATCCTCTTTTACTACAAAGACTAAGGCGCTGACCAGATCCTGTTGCTTTCTACAAAGATTAGACTGCCAGGTTAGTATAAAGACTATTTTTGTGTACAAGCATCCATCAATTTTTTCTAACCCGCAGATCAGTTTGATCAAGCAAATAAAGTCAATTATTTAAAAAGTTAGCACAAGAAGAAAACCAAGAAGATGGCCCACCAACGCCTGACCCTAAGACGCCGCCTATCCTACAACACCAAATCCAACCGGCGAACTGTGTCGAAAACTCCGGGTGGACGTTTAGTTTACCTGTACCGTAAAAAGCTTGGCGCAGTGCCAAAATGCGGCGACTGCAAAGTGAAACTGCACGGCATCACACCCAGCCGTCCGATGGAGCGTTGCCGCATGAGCAAACGGCTTAAAACTGTCAACAGGGCTTACGGCGGCTCCCGTTGTCATAAATGCGTCACTGAACGGTGAGTTTTTGCAAATTAACGACTTAGATTCTGCTCTAATTGCAGCCCTTCCCCTGTTTACAAAGGGTGTAGGTGTAAGAAAAGCATCTGCGAGCCCACCACCTCTTTTCTAAGCTTCAGGACTTCCCTTGTGTACATAGTTGGTTAGAAATGCGTCTGCGAGCCCACCACCTCATTTCTAAGCTCCAACCCTTCCCCTGTGTACAGAGGGGGTTAGAAAGCGTCTGCGAGCCCACCACATCTTTTCTAAGCTCCAACCCTTCCCCTGTGTACAAAGGGGTTAGAAAAGCATTTGCGAGCTCAACCATCTCTTTTATAAGCTCCAAACCTTCCCTTGTGTACAAAGGGGTTAGAAAAGCATCTACGACCCCACCACCTCTTCTAAGCTCCAACCCTTCCCCTGTGTACAAAGGGGTTAGAAAAGCATCTACGACCCCACCACCTCTTCTAAGCTCCAACCCTTCCCCTGTGTACAAAGGGGTTAGAAAAGCATCTACGACCCCACCACCTCTTCTAAGCTCCAACCCTTCCCCTGTGTACATAGAGGTTAGAAATGCGTATGCGAGCCCATCATCTCTTTTCTAAGCTGGGCTTCTCTTCCCGTAGAAGCATTCTCCTCTATGCAACTGAACATTGAGCCTAGCTGGCTTAGGTCACATTCGCTCTCTGTTCTTACTAACTAGAGGTACACAATGGCGTTATCAGCTAAATATAATTGATTATTGAATAAAATAATGGCCAGAAAACTGTAAATATATTGGCCAGTTTATATTTAGCTGCAACATACTACTTATATTATATTAATAAGTGCTTTAATTTTGTATAATCAGCTATCTGTCTGAGACAGAGCCTCTATGCAACTGAACATTGAGCTTACAGCTAGCAACAGCTGCACGTGCTCACCTGTTCTTACTAACTAGAGGTAGACAATGGCGTTATCAGTTGAATTATGTATTTTTAGCTAAAACAGAAATCTTGGCAAATTATTCTTAATGAATAGTAATTGCCATGTCATATTTGACTGCAACATGCTGCTTCAAATAGTATGAATTTATATAGGAAAATTTTTGGAATTAACTTTTTTGTTTATCCGCCTTTTTTCAAAACTTTATTTATTTCAGCATCGTGCGAGCCTTCCTGGTTGAAGAGCAGAAGATTGTGCAGAAGGTTATGCGAGCCAAGGCTAAATCTAGCGATTAAACAATGACAGTTGAACTTCTTAAGTTTTGACACTATTGGCTTGTGGAATAATAATAATTGAAATTAGCGTGTCAGTTCTTGGCGCTCGCTTGACTCATTGTTTGGAACAATTTTATCGTTTGCTCTTTATTTAATATTCAAATGTTTATTTAAAAAATTAGTTGCTTGTACGTATTAAGTTACAAATTGAATTTTTAATCGTTTAACAAACATTAAAAATAGATAATCTTTTCAGCCGCCTCCATAAGCTTCCGATCTGAAAATTTAAACTCAAAAATGTTTTACTGCCTACTTATAGTAGCGCTAATAGCAACCTTGGTAGAAAATGTCGGATCGCAAAACTGCGGCCCAGCTGGCAACGGGCAATGCAGCGCTGCCTGGCGCGCCTATCAATTAGAATTTGAATCGGCCTGGTCTAACTATACGCGACCAACTGAACATGCGGATTGTTCAGTCTACGAGAAATCTTTAAGGGCTGATTTGAGTCCGTTTAGTGCCGGTATTCAGCGCGATCAAATTGATGAAGCTGTTAAGCTGGGCGGCGTTTTATATCAAGTAATTGAGCTCTATGACTTGTATTTTTAGTCGTAAAAGGTACTTTAAGTCGAGCTTTCTACCTATTTTTTTCTAAAGCTTCAGCTCTTCTCATGTCTGCAAATTAAAAACGTCTACGAGCCCACCACCTCTTTTCTAAGCTCCAACCCTTCCCCTGTGTACAAAGGGGTTAGAAAAGCGTCTGCGCGCCCACCACCTCTTTTCTTAGCTCCAGCTCTTCCCCTGTGTACAAAGGGGTTAGAAAAGCATCTGCGAGCCCACCAATCTTTTCTTAGCTCCAGCTCTTCCCCTGTGTACAAAGGGGTTAGAAAAGCGTCTGCGAGCCCATCACCTCTTTTCTAAGCTCCAGCTCTTCCCCGTGTGTAGAAGCATTCCTCTATGCAACTGAACATTGAGCCTAGCTGGCTTAGGTCACATTCGCTCTCTGTTCTTACTAACTAGAGGTACACAATGGCGTTAGCAGCTAAATATAATTGATTATTGAATAAAATAATGGCCAGAAAACTGTAAATATATTGGCCAGTTTATATTTAGCTGCAACATACTACTTATATTAATAAATGATTTAATTTACTATAATCAGCTATGTATGACAAAGCCTCTATGCAACTGAACGTTGAGCTTACAGCTAGCAACAGCTGCACGTGCTCACCTGTTCTTACTAACTAGAGGTAGACAATGGCGTTATCAGTTGAAATCATAACTAAATTGGCAAAAACATTATTCAATATTGCCAAAATTTAAATCATTCAGCTGCAACATTTAATTGATAAATCGATCCAACAACACCATCACCAGATAATTGATGGACGGCTATATCGCAACGCCAGCGAGTGTCGCCTATTTGCATCGCGCTGCTCCGGTGTGGAGCACTATCTGTTAAGAGTTGCGGCCCGTGTGTCACGCAACATTGAATTTGTCATTAACGTAGCGGATTATCCGCTGGTTACTGCTCACACTAGCCAGCCTAGACCTCCGCCTGTTATGTCATTCAGCAAGTCCGATGGACAGCACACGGATATTATCTATCCGGCTTGGTCGTTTAATCAAGGCGGTCCGTGTCTGCATCCGATTTACAGGTTAGCAATCTTAGATTTTTAATATTAGTACTGTCTGTATACTTTTTCTATGAATTGCAGTGGGTCCTGCTAGATGGACGTTCATTAAAATGAAAAAAATTACTAATATCATTAATTTGTACTTTTAGACTACTTATAGTAGTTTGCTACTTAGATACTTAAAGTAGACTCTTTGTAATGGTCTTGGTTGCGAGTTAAAAATCTATAAGCTTGAAACTAGGGGTTTATATAGAGGTTCATTAATTATTAGATGGCCTATTTAGCAAACAGTGCACCCATTGGAGAGGATTTTTAGGGCATTTTTAGGGAGCCTGCCTTATGACCACAAGGTCGTGGGTTCGAGCCCCAGTTCTAGGAGACAATCTGTGCCCTTGAGCAAGGCTGAGGCTGACGTATTTGAATGTCCCATGTTTTTTAAAAACTATTTTGTATAGTTAAATTTAAAATCTTCTAATTAATTATCTACGTGCTCATGGTGCCTTATGCCTACCACCTTAGCAACCAAATTTAACCTGTTAGCATTCTTTTCCGTGTCATTTAGCGACGGCATTGGCGACTGGAACGGCACTCGTCAAGCACTATTGCACTCTGCCCAGCAGTATCCTTGGCCTAACAAAACTGACATCGCTTACTTTCGCGGTTCGCGAACCTCTCCCGAGCGCGACTCTGTTGTACTGCTCTCCCTCGCCAAGCCGGAACTGTTTGACGCTCGGTATACAAAAAATCAGGCCTACAAATCGCCTATGGACACGTTGAATTTGGAGCCCGCGCCCTATGTTAGCCTGCCTGAGCACTGCAAATACAGGTGGGTGGCGGACTTTTATCTGCCATAGGTATCAGCTTTGACACCTTTCTGATTGGTGCCATTGCTGTGTCCAAAGACATCCGCTTTGACACCTTTCTGATTGGTGCCATTGCTGTGTCCAAAGACATCCGCTTTGACACCTTTCTGATTGGTGCCATTGCTGTGTCCAAAGACATCCGCTTTGACACCTTTCTGATTGGTGCGATTGCTGTGTACAAAGACATCCGCTTTGACACCTTTCTGATTGGTGCGATTGCTGTGTCCAAAGACATCCGCTTTGACACCTTTCTGATTGGTGCCATTGCTGTGTTCAAAGACATCCGCTTTGACACCTTTCTGATTGGTGCCATTGCTGTGTCCAAAGACATCCGCTTTGACACCTTTCTGATTGGTGCCATTGTTGTGTCCAAAGACATCCGCTTTGACACCTTTCTGATTGGTGCCATTGTTGTGTCCAAAGACATCCGCTTTGACACCTTTCTGATTGGTGCCACTGCTGTGTCCAAAGACATCCGCTTTGACACCTTTCTGATTAGTGCCACTGCTGTGTCCAAAGACATCCGCTTTGACACCTTTCTGATTAGTGCCACTGCTGTGTCCAAAGACATCCGCTTTGACACCTCTCTGATGGATGCCATTGCTGTGTCCAATCCAAAGACATCCGCTTTGACACCTTTCTGATTAGTGCCACTGCTGTGTCCAAAGACATCCGCTTTGACACCTCTCTGATGGATGCCATTGCTGTGTCCAATCCAAAGACATCCGCTTTGACACCTCTCTGATGGATGCCATTGCTGTGTCCAATCCAAAGACATCCGCTTTGACACCTTTCTGATTAGTGCCACTGCTGTGTCCAAAGACATCCGCTTTGACACCTCTCTGATGGATGCCATTGCTGTGTCCAATCCAAAGACATCCGCTTTGACACCTCTCTGATGGATGCCATTGCTGTGTCCAATCCAAAGACATCCGCTTTGACACCTCTCTGATGGATGCCATTGCTGTGTCCAATCCAAAGACATCCGCTTTGACACCTTTCTTATCCCATTACTTTTTTCAAAGACATCCGCTTTGACAGCCCTAACAATATCCCCCATGTACGCGCGGCCCAACAGGTACCTGATCAACATGCGGGGCGTAGCGGCCAGTTTCCGCCTTCGCCACATCCTCCTTTGCGGCTCCCTAGTAATGCACGCCGAGGACAAGAATTCAAATTGGCGCGAATTTTTCTACCCAGCCCTGCGGCCCTGGATTCACTACGTGCCGCTGCTGTCGAGCCTACGGGACGCCGAGGACAAGCTGCTGTTCCTGCAGGCCAATCCCGTCTGGGCCCGTCGGGTCGGAGCCGAGGGCGCCGATTTTATTAGCAAACATCTGCGCGACTCCGACGTGGCCTGCTATTGGCTGAGGCTGCTGCGCCGATACTCCCGTCTGATTGGCTACGAGGTGACGCTTAGGGACAATATGCAAGCACTGGGCTGAGAAGTTCCTTTCATTGCTTGTAGATTTGTCGCTTTTTAACCATTTAGCGTTTGTAATTTTATCCGGTGCTGACTGTTAAGTAGTATATAACGAATATATTTACTTTATTAACTGTTTAATCATTCTACGTCTTACCATGGATTCCTTTAAATTCTTTCAAACAGCTGCTGTTATAAATTTACCTGCACTTAATCATCGTATAAATTAGGAACAAAGGCTGGAACAAAGAGCCTGCATGTATTAATAATTAATTATTCAAGACAAAGCATCTGAAATTGGTCTCAACACCGAGTAAATTTAGCGTTTGGTTATTATTGTCTTTTTTATTAATTTATAGCGACAATGATAACAACAATATACTGCAATAGTCCGAAAATATCGCAATACTAAATACCGAATGTAAGCACATTCAATATTGCTAGTTTGCCTCGAAAGCTTTTTTCTAAAAGCCGCTGTGGAATTGAATATTCAAAATTAAAACAAACAGAAAGTCTGGCACGACAATTAAAACAAAAATTTGGGAAAAATAAATAAGCAAACCAATACCAATCAATAAAGCGGACGAAACAATATTGTAGTTTTTGTTTAAATATACACCAATAGAATGTCAAAATTGGAATTCCAAACGATACATTGAGCGCTTCTTGATTCTTGCTCCAACTTAAAACCAGCTGTTTGTACATTTATAAGACGAGCGACGAAAACCACTTTGAATTAAATTAAATCAAATAAATATTAATTCATCTTAATGCATAAATAAGTAGTCAGTTATGCGCATGACTGTTAAATTAATTAACAGGCGCAACCTTTAGACTGAGACTCGGCGTCTTGTACGGAATCTTTTAGTCGGACTTCAATTACTAAAAAAAATTTAAAAAATTAATGGGATCATTGTTTTGAAGTGGCTATCTACATGTACGGTAAGCTCTTAACTGCTATTACATTCGAAAACTTACGGTCATTGTCGGGTTTGTCCGCTGGCTTCTCTTTGCTAAGCAATTCGGAAGCGATGCGCCTGAATAGCTGGAAATTGAAAATTCGATTGAATCGTTTAAATAGAAGTTTATTGCTTTTCACATACTAATTTTAGTAAATAGAAGAGAAATCAACATTTGTCGCACCTGTTTGACATTGTAGCCAGCTTTGGCGCTAGTTTCTATAAACATAACGCCCAGCTCTTTGGAGCGCCGCTCGCCATCCTCAGTGCTCACCTGGCTGCAATTTTTGCGGAGGGGGTGATTGTAGGGAATTGGAGTCTGGTAATGGTTGCGAAGCTGTTAGACAGAATCTGGTAATGGGTGCGTAGCTGTTAGACAGAATCTGGTAATGGGTGCGTAGCTGTTAGACAGAATCTGGTAATGGGTGCGTAGCTGTTAGACAGAATCTGGTAATGGGTGCGTAGCTGTTAGACAGAATCTGGTAATGGGTGCGTAGCTGTTAGACAGAATCTGGTAATGGGAGAAAAGCTGTTAGACAGAATCTGGTAATGGGAGAAAAGCTGTTAGACAGAATCTGGTAATGGGAGCGAAGCTGTTAGACAGAATCTGGTAATGGGTGCGTAGCTGTTAGACAGAATCTGGTAATGGGTGCGTAGCTGTTAGACAGAATCTGGTAATGGGTGCGTAGCTGTTAGACAGAATCTGGTAATGGGTGCGTAGCTGTTAGACAGAATCTGGTAATGGGAGAAAAGCTGTTAGACAGAATCTGGTAATGGGAGAAAAGCTGTTAGACAGAATCTGGTAATGGGTGCGTAGCTGTTAGACAGAATCTGGTAATGGGTGCGTAGCTGTTAGACAGAATCTGGTAATGGGAGAAAAGCTGTTAGACAGAATCTGGTAATGGGTGCGTAGCTGTTAGACAGAATCTGGTAATGGGTGCGTAGCTGTTAGACAGAATCTGGTAATGGGTGCGTAGCTGTTAGACAGAATCTGGTAATGGGTGCGTAGCTGTTAGACAGAATCTGGTAATGGGTGCGTAGCTGTTAGACAGAATCTGGTAATGGGAGAAAAGCTGTTAGACAGAATCTGGTAATGGGAGAAAAGCTGTTAGACAGAATCTGGTAATGGGTGCGTAGCTGTTAGACAGAATCTGGTAATGGGTGCGTAGCTGTTAGACAGAATCTGGTAATGGGAGAAAAGCTGTTAGACAGAATCTGGTAATGGGTGCGTAGCTGTTAGACAGAATCTGGTAATGGGAGAAAAGCTGTTAGACAGAATCTGGTAATGGGAGAAAAGCTGTTAGACAGAATCTGGTAATGGGAGCCCGGAGCGAAGCTGTTAGACAGAATCTGGTAATGAGTTACTGTTTGATTTTCAGGTGGACTGCATTATTTATCAGGCAGCCTTACCGCTTATCAGCTAAATCAGTCTTGTTGCCAACTAGAGCAATGATAACGTCTGTGCCTCGCTCGCTGCGAACATCGTCAATCCATTTCACAGTTTGTTGAAATGATGCAGCGCCTAAATAAAGAAATATTTAATTTTAATTACTTACATAAGGTTGAAAGCAAAACCAGTACATTATTAACATCGCTTACTAGTGATGTCATAAACAACAACTGCGACAGACGAGTCTCTGACGTAGCTGGGTATGAGCGAGCGGAATCTTTCCTGGCCGGCTGTGTCCCACAGTTGCAGACGAATCTTAAGACATGTTTTGTTTGCACAATTTAGCAGTTAAGTGGTGAAATAGTTTGCACTCATAGACTTAAATATCTAATTAAATTTGAGTACTTACTGTTCGATCATCTAGGTACATCGTTTTAGATAAGAAATCTATGCCAATAGTTGCCTATAAAGTTATGCAAGCAATGCAAATCATTATTAATATGTAATAATTAAACCATAAACTAATTCAATGCTTTAAAATACCTGATATGTGCTGTCGAAACTGTCATACATAAAGCGGGTAATCAATGATGTTTTGCCAACTGAAATAGGGTTCAAATTAATGACAGTTCATTATCATATTAAAATTGTTTTTCTAAAAAGAGTTTATTAATCAACAATAAACTTACCACTCTGTTCACCCAAGAAAACAAGCTTAAACTTTCTCAATGGATTAGAGTTGTCAGTGGACATATTGTAACACTTTCTGGGGCTGCAAGATGGTGAAAATAATCATGAAAACATGTCACGAGTAAGTACAAGTGTACAAGTGAATTTTTTACAAGTAGACTAGTAAAAATATCAGTGCTCTTAGATTTAGTTACCTACATAGGAATATTAAATCTAAAAGAGCAGAAAATACTTTTTGTATCAAGTCTTATGGGAAATAAACTTGAAATAGCAAGATAAACACAAGTTTGTAACAGGAGAAATAATTTGGGATATATATATAAATGGGAAAAGTTTTAGATAGAAAGTCTATTAGTGAGAAAATACCACTATGATTAAGTGAGAGGGAAAATAGACTATAGAAATTTCTTACCTTCTAATTATCTATATATATATATATATTATTATATTATAAATATATATTATCTATATATATAGATAATTAGAAGGAAATAATAATATATAATATATATGTTATATATATATATATATATATATATATATATATATATATTATATATTATTATTTGTTATCTAATATAACAAAGACTAGGGCTACTTGATTATAGTTAGGCATATATATATATATATATATATATATTAAAAGACATCAAGTTTATAACTATATTTGATTAAATAGCCTAACTATAATCAAGTAGCCCTAGTCTTTGTTTAGTAATTAGGACTAGCTAAAAGTTTACATAGTTTATAACTTTTTAAATATATAATGTATTCTTTATATATTGAAAAACCTATACTTTGTTGTCCATGAACTTCTTTGCATCTTTTGCTGTCATATCCCAATGGTATAATATATATATATATTGTAGCCAGCCAGACAGCTATATTATATATATAATGTAGATTCAACCTAATCATAAATATATATGATTATAATTGATTAAGTAAATATATAAATATCAAGTTAAATAAATATGCATATACTAATATATCAATCAATCATTTAATATAAAAACCTTTCTTCAAAGTTTTTTCAATTGTCAATAAAATATTTACTAATATTGCTTAATAAAAAATGAAATATGAGAAAATTATGGACCCTAATATATATTATATTACTAACTTACTGTCATATTACTACTCAATTTATACATTAACTTTTAACAAGAAATTTCACCTATTTTATATATTTTTAATTTAATCACTTTTTATGTTTATCTAGGATATAGACCTAGATCACATCAAACAGAATAGCCATGAATTTGGTTTGAGAGGCAGACTGTAGGGTAGGCTACAAGTCTTGGTGCTTAATGAAAAAGGCATAAAGGATTAGACAAACTTTTTTACATAATTTAATCTTGAAAAAGCACATACATATGATATAATAGGTTTACATTAAAATAGCTAGTTATCTGGGGCAAAGGTCATGCATGACCCTTAAGCCAGGACCCCCTGGCTATGCCACTATACTGGCAGTGCAGCACTCTGGGTTTATTTTTTTGCTGGGCACAGGATGCAAAATCGCATCATGTTCTTAATTTTAGGATATAATTTCAGGGTTTGGGATGCAATTTTTTAAAAGTCTTATTTAAGAGGTCTTTAATTGTGAAGAATAAAAAAATCTGGATGTGAAATCGCATCCTATATCAAATTTCAGAATGCGATTTTTAAAGTCAAGATGCTATGCCTATAGCATCCCTATAGCTATAGCACAAAAAATAAACCCAGGCAACATGGCTAGAATAGTAGGGTTTCCAGCTATTCCTCTGCTGGGCAGACAAAGTTGCAAACTATTTTGTCTGCCATGCAGCCAATAGGAGTAAACTGAACTAGAATGAGAGGTCGAGAGGGATTTTTTAGGCAGAAAAAAGCATGGATTTTATTTGTTTAATAATGGCAATTGGGCTCTTTAAGTGCGCCTGGCCTGGTCTTGACTTCATGCCATCATTACACCATTCTCATTGCATTTTATAATTTCCGAAGATCAATATGTAGAATCCAATGCCTCTTAAATAATAAAATTAGCTAATACATATTGGCTTGCTCCTATTGGTTAAGGTCAGCAGACAAAGTCTTAAAAACTACAAAACCACTTTGTCTGCTGAGCAGACGACTTGGCAGCAGACGAAACAACTGGCACCTGTATAGTAGGCCCTAAACCTAGGCCTAATCATTAATATCGAAATACTATATTATAGGCTATAATAAATGGCAGCTGAAAATATCAAATAAATAGCAGCTAAAAAAATCATATAAATAGCAGCTAAAAAAATCAAATAAATAGCAGCTGAAAAAATCATATAAATAGCAGCTAAAAAAATCATATAAATAGCAGCTAAAAAAATCAAATAAATAGCAGCTGAAAAAATCAAATAAATGACAGTGACAGAAATTTCTCTATCAATATGATGCTTGCTTTTAAACTGAAAGACAAAGGGTTACTCTGACTTCAATGATAAATTTATAAGCGAATTGACAATGTCTAGATGATCGGTGTGAATCGGTAACAAAAAACTGTTTTGTCAAAACAAGGTAAACCAACATGGCAATATGATGACTACAATATGTGTGCCTAACAGTCTAATATGGTAGTGTTCCATGAAATAGTACATCATCATGAAGATTTTAAAAAGACAACATGTAGCATTGAGTAGAAACTCTACTATACTTAAATGTCTAATGTGTGTGTGTCTGTCTGTGGCAGCTTTCTCCGTAACGATGTAGAGCTCGAACGGCTCAACGGATTTTGATCAAATTTGCGCCAAAAGATTGCAAATTCTTCGAGGATGAGACGGTGAAAGTTTGCAAGCTCTGCTCCAAGTGGAAGGGGATTAAATATTCGAAAAACGAGTTTTTCCTATGCTTTCAATGCGAGGCCAACAAAGGTCAAACTCGGCACTGTCAGAATGGTGATTTTATTTTAGATTGCGTCATAAAGTTTTGTGCTCAGTTAGTGAGTGAGTAATGCTTAAAACCTGCGCTGTCCAATTTGTGATTTGAAAAGGTTGCGTCATAAAGCTAGAGTACACTGCTCCAAGTATAGCTAAATTAGATTGCGTCATAAAGTTTCTGCAATAAGTTGCGCAAAGCGAGGCCATGAATGGTCAATCACTGCACTGTCAAATTAGTGATTTAATTTAAAAAGGTTGCGTCGTAAAGTTAGAGCCCACAGTCCCAATCACTGCATTGTCAAAATTTTGATTGTAAAAACGTTGCGTCATAAAGTTAGAGTACACAGTTCCATGTTTGGCTAAATTGTGTTGGCAGTAAGTGAAGATTAAAATTTTCGCACCTAGCTAGAGTACTGTTCCAACTTTGTCTGACTGGTGGTGCCAAGGGTTAAGAGAAAAATGCCCAGGCATTGTGTGTACGTTTCTTTAGTAATGATTTTTTGCCTAGCTAGAGTACTGAACGTGGCAAATTTGGCTTAAAAGAGTGAGCATATATAAGAAGCCATGTGGCAGCCCTGCAGTCAAATTAAACCATTCATGTATCGTGTTAAAATCGTTGCTATTAGTTCTGCTTCATGGAGAAAAGTACAACAAGCCAAAATCTGTTAAAAAGTCTTCCTCGAGCACAATGCTGATTGGTGAGTCTAAAAGAAGGAAAAATTTAATTATCCCTGGCTAAAATTTCTTAAGCGTGCGTCCTATTTTTTCCATGGCGTGATTATAAGCTTGATAGTCAAGCATAATGGTAGGCGCAGTTGCAAACCTATCATTCTAGGTTTCATAATTCTAGAGTTATCTGTCATCCTGTGTCAAGGTTTATTCGTCATTACCATTCAAGGCTTGTTCGTCATTCTGATTTGAGTCCTATCTGTAATCATGATTCGAGGCTCTTTGTCATTCTGTTTCAAGTCCTATCCGTAATCATCATTCGAGGTTCATTTGTCATTCGGTTTTAAGTCCTATCTGTAATCATCATTCGAGGCTCTTTGTCATTCTGTTTTAAGTCCTATCAGTAATCATCATTTGAGGCTCATTAGTCATTCGGTTTTAAGTCCTATCAGTAATCATCATCCGAGGCTTATTTGTCATTATGTTTCAAGTCCTATCCGTAATCATCATTCGAGGCTCTTTGTCATTCTGTTTTAAGTCCTATCCGTAATCATGATTCAAGGCTCTTTATCATTCTGTTTTAAGTCCTATCTGTAATCATGATTAGAGGCTCATTTGTCATTCTGTTTTAAGTCCTATCTGTAATCATGATTCGAGGTTCATTTGTCATTCGGTTTTAAGTCCTATCTGTAATCATGATTCAAGGCTCTTTGTCATTCTGTTTTAAGTCCTATCTGTAATCATGATTCGAGGCTCTTTGTCATTCTGTTTTAAGTCCTATCTGTAATCATGATTCAAGGCTCTTTGTCATTCTATTTAAGTCCTATCTGTAATCATGATTAGAGGCTCATTTGTCATTCTGTTTTAAGTCCTATCTGTAATCATGATTCGAGGTTCATTTGTCATTCGGTTTTAAGTCCTATCTGTATAATCATGATTCAAGGCTTTTTGTCATTCTGTTTTAAGTCCTATCTGTAATCATGATTCGAGGCTCTTTGTCATTCTGTTTTAAGTCCTATCTGTAATCATGATTCAAGGCTCTTTGTCATTCTGTTTCAAGTCCTATCTGTAATCATGATTCGAGGCTCATTTGTCATTCTGTTCTAAGTCCTATCCGTAATCATGATTCGAGGTTCATTTGTCATTCGGTTTTAAGTCCTATCTGTAATCATGATTCAAGGCTCTTTGTCATTCTGTTTTAAGTCCTATCTGTAATCATGATTCGAGGCTCATTTGTCATTCGGTTTTAAGTCCTATCTGTAATCATGATTCGAGGCTCTTTGTCATTCTGATTTGAGTCCTATCTGTAATCATGATTCGAGGCTCTTTGTCATTCTGTTTTAAGTCCTATCTGTAATCATTATTCAAGGCTCTTTGTCATTCTGTTTTAAGTCCTATCTGTAATCATGATTCAAGGCTCTTTGTCATTCTGTTTTAAGTCCTATCTGTAATCATCATTCGAGGCTTATTTGGCTTTCAGTTTCAAGTCCTATCCGTAATCATCATTCGAGGCTCATTGTCATTCTGTTTTAATTCTGTTTTCATTCGTCATCATGATTTCATGCTTATCAATCAACAATTTTAGCTCATATTTCGTTATAAGTTTAGGTTTATGAGTCATTCTGATTCTAGGATCTTTTTTCATCATGATTCTAGGCTCTTTTGTCATCATGATTGTAGGCTATTTTGTCATCATGATTCTGGGCTCTTGAATAATTATGATTTTAGGCTCTTGAATAATCATGATTTTAGGCTCTTGAATAATCATGATTCTAGGTTTATGCCTCATAACAATTTTTGGATCATGTGCTATCCTTACGGCAAAAGTTTGTTAACATGATTCTGCAATTATGCAACGTTATGATTACAGGCTAATCTGTTAAAATAATTTAAGGCTTATTTGTTGCAAAAAATTGTCCTGATTCAAGAGCTATAAATCATGAATTATTATGATTAGGGCTACATTGTCAACTTAATTCTAGGTCTTTGCATTCTAATGCTTCAAGTTTCATGCATCATTATAATTTAAGTCTTACGCATCATCATGATTCAATCACGACGCGGGGCTTTTACTTTATAATGATTCAAGCTTGATGTATTATTAAGATTTAAGGCGATCGTGATTCCAGGTTTATGTGATATCATATAATTCAAGGATTGCGTCATAATGTCATTTGCTAAGAGGGGTTATCAACTTGCTGAGGGTGGTTGTAAATTTTCTAAGGGTAGTTGTTAACTTGGTAAGCGGGGTTGCTATTTGCTGAGGGGGTTAGTTAATTCTCTGAGGGTGGTAGTTAACTTGCTAACTTTCTCAGGGTGGTTGTTAATTTGTTGAGGGTGGTTGTTAATTTGTTGAGGGTGGTTGTTAATTTGTTGAGGGTGGTTGTTAACTTGCTGAGGGTGGTTGTTACGTTACTGAGGTTGGTTGTTTACTTGCTGAGGATGTTTGTTCACTTACTGGGGTTGTTAACTTGCTGAGGGTTGTTGTTAACTTTCTAAAGGCGGTTTTTACTTGCTGGGGATGGTTTTAAACTTGCTGGGGTTTGTTGTTAAATTTCTGAGGGTTGTTGTTAACTTACTGAGGGTGGTAGTTAGCATTTTGAGAGTGGTTTTTAACTTGCTGAGGTTGGTTGTTAACTTACTGAGTGTGGTTGTTAAATTTCTGAGGGTTGTTGTTAACTTGCTAAGCGGGGTTGTTATTTGCTGAGGGGGTTAGTTAATTCTCTGAGGGTGGTAGTTAACTTGCTGAGGGTGGTTGTTAATTTACTGAGGGAGGTAGTTAACTTGCTAAGGATAGTTGTTAACTTGCTAAGGATAGTTGTTAACTTGCTAAGGATAGTTGTTAACTTGCTAAGGGTGGCTCTTAACTTTCCGAGGGTGATTGTAAACTTGCTGAGATTAGTTGTTAACTTTCTGAGGGTGGTTGTTAATTTGCTGGGGGTAGTTAACTTGCTGAGGATGGTTGTTAACTTGCTGAGGTTGGTTCTTAACTTTCTGAGGGTGGTTGTAAACTTGCTCAAGGTGATTCTAAACTTGCTCAAAATGGTTGTAAACTTGCTGGGGCCGGTTGGTTGTTAAATTTCTGAGCGTGGTTGTTAACTTTCTGAGGGTGGTTGTTAATTTGCTGAGGGTGGTTGTTAACTTGCTGAGGGTGGCTCTTAACTTTCTCAGGGTGGTTGTAAACTTGCTGAGGTTAGTTGTTAATTTGCAAATGATTGTTGTTAACTTGATGAGGGTGGTTATTAACTTTCTGAGGGTCGTTGTAAACTTGCTCAAGGTGGTTTTTAACTTGGACAAGGTGGTTGTAAACTTGCTGGGATTGGTTGTTAAATTTCTGAGGGTGTTGTTAACTTTCTCAGGGTGGTTGTTAATTTGTTGAGGGTGGTTGTTAATTTTAATAGGGTGGTTGTTAATTAACTTTTTGCTAAATACATGAATCTGAATCTTGTGGGTTAAATTTCTTTCGAAACGTTTTAAGTGTTTACATTCAGGACCCCCCGGAGGGGGGGTCTAAGGGTGCTAGTAGTTTGTCTAATATATGTTAATTAGTTGCTAAGTAAATATTTTACTACGTCCTTTACGAAATGCAAATATTCATTATCAGTCAATTTTTTGTCTTTTGATTAAGTCTATTTTGATCTAAGAATGGTTTCGGCGCTAATTTAAAAAGTCAGTACCGACCAGCGAGTTTATCGCTACCGATGCCCGATACAGATTAACTCTGTAATAAAATATTTGCCAAGTCTCCTGGGTCAACTACAAATCTCAGAAGTCAGTAGTGAGTTTTTTATTCTAAGCTTCACGGCCTGAGGTTAACTTTGAAATCCAATTTTTATGGCACTGTAAAATGTCCCACAACAAAAACAAACCGGATTATCTAGAAAATTTAGAGGAAGTTGCTGACAAGGTTTGTCTAGCTATATTTGCTTTATACTATTTTATTATTTTTGCCTATATTTTGAATCGATCGAACTTTTTAAGAAAAGGTCTAGGCTAGTAGTCTAATTTTGCTAAATAAAAGTCTTTCTTTACTAGCAGATATAGCTATTATAAATTTGTTTCAATAAAAGAGTGTAAGAGTATAAAAGTAGTATAATAGCAGTACTAGTAATATTATATTAGTATAATTGTATAAATAAATTATAAAGTAATAATAATATTAAGTTTTTCAATGCTTACATAAAAAATCTAACGAATCATATGCCAGTTTGAAAAAATTTACTTTATTAATGGCTAGTCCATTAAGGGAAATTACTTGGAATGATGCTATCAGCTCTTAACTATTTATTCATTTAAAATAAATATTAAAAACTTGTTCCAAATTTGTTATTTTATTCAAAGAACTAGTAATTTTTCCTTTATAATAATTTTTTTTAATTAAAAGTAGCTATAATCTATGTTTAAATTAAGCTTATTGTAGGCACTAGTCATAATAGTCAAGGCATTATAATTGAATCAATCATGCCTTAGGGACATATGTTTGCAGCTTAAAAAATTCAATTGGCCAGTACAACTTAGTTAAAATAAAATTTGCAACTCACTTAGGGCCAAAGTTTAAAGCCTTTAATAAAGGACCAAAAAGGTCCTACCAACCACTTCTTATTTATAAAATGTCTACTTGCTATGTTGTTTTACTATTCTCCCCCAAATTTGACACTTCCACTGCCCATTGTATAACTTATGCCATTTATTTTGTGATTAACCTTCTCCATTTTAGGACTTATCCCCTCCATTTTGCAACTTACCTACTCAATTTTTACTGATTTTGTGACTTACATTGGCAATTTTGCAACTTACCTTGGTTAGCCACCAAATCAGGTGGCCAGATTGGCCAACTTGGCAAACTTTTGCACATGTATGCTTAGGCATACAACTAGTGCCTAAAGCTCAACTGAAGCATTGATTTTGCTTGATTTGAAAATCAATTTTAATTATAATTAACAGACAAAAATAATTTTAAAAAATGGACTAGACCTATATAAAGTTATCTTTTGTTTTTTAAAGTTATCCAATAAGAATTAAATAAAAATTTTGATAGACTAAATGCTTTAATTATTAACTAAATTAGTTTAATAGCATTAGTGCCTATCACTGAATCTAAGGAAATATTTTGAATATTTTCAGAAGTTTAGTCTATGATTAACTAAAAACTTATTTAGATTAGAGTAGAGTAAAGGTCAAAGTCTATGTTAGAAATTTCACAAAATTTAAATTAAAAAAATATATATTATATATTCTAACTTTCCAATTTACTAAAAGTATATAAATTTCTATTTCAAATATAATACAGATAAATGGGATCTAGATTTAAAGTTTGGTAAAGTTTTAGTATATGTTATAAATTTTGAGACAAATTTAAATGTCTAGCTATAGAAATTTTTTAACTTTTTCTTGGTCATTCGCAAATATAAGCATATTAGGCCTATACCTTAAATTTTATAACACTATAATCCAAAATGTACTCAAAGTGCTGCTCTATGTCTTATAACATTTAATTAAATATATATTTGGCAAATATATGGCAGCATAGATAGCTGCATGGTTACTCTGATACTGTAAAGATTAATTAGTAGCTATATCTTATTCTTACTATAGTAAGTAAATGACAATCTTAGCAATAAATTGGTATCAACATTTCCTAGCCAGTCACAGCAGATTAGGTTATAGGCCATAATGTTGCTTTAGTATCTACCATATGTTCCCCAACCTTTGGATAGAGAGGGTGTGTAACCAAGTGACGTGGTTTGCTTCCGGGCTTTCGCCTTTCTCCTTTCTTCGGGGCTAAGGATTTCCTTAGGGCTGCTTCCCCTGAAAGGTGGGCAAACACGTTTGTTGGGGATGGGGGGGTCTGTTGCTGCTGCTGAGGTAATGTTTTGGTCGCTGCCACCTTTCGGTGGTGCCGTAAGTCAAGCGCTTGGCTTTCCCGTTTAAGCACCCCGATAAATAAATTAAACTTTGAAGTTTGCTCAGCAATTTAAGCTCAATGGCCAATAATGGTAGCGCGTGGCCCAAGCTGCAGCCAATGGCACTGGCGTCAGTGTGCAAAAGGGGAATCACTAGTTAGCCTAACCCTATTGTTTTCCTAAGTCCGCGCTGACAGCTGCGGTCACTGAGCGCTGTACAGCGGCTCCACAGATAGCGCTAATAGCTGCTAGAAGCGGCGCTAGAAGCGGCTCGCTTGTACACCTCGTCGAGTTAGCGCCTAAGGCAGCCTGCTGTTGTTCTCGACTCTCGAAGTCCTTGCAGCGGCTGACGAGGCTCGGCTCCTTGAAGGTGCAGCTCTACAAGATGACAACTCTGCGACTCTGTTCGAGCTCTGCTCGGAATTGGCTCGGACTCGGACTCGGTCTCAGACACAAGACGAGAATACGACTCAACGCGACTCTGCTATGAATTCGGCTCAGAGCAATCATATTAATAGGGTGCGATGGGGAGATGGCCGGGGAATACGAGGAATTTCCTCGTGTTGCCCGTGCATGGTGGGGTCTTATTGTGCATTAAAGTGCAGTTAGTAAAACTGTGTCTTAGTGTGCCGGTACTCACAACTAAGACACTAGTGAAAATTAATAAGAAATTGCCTGCGCGCCACCAGTGACGATTGTGCACTGGGCTGCACAGGGAGAGAAAGGTAAATGCGCGCACTCAACAGAGGAGAGGGGTCCTGTAGCTATTTTTAGCCACATGACACTGTTTGTGCGCGCGCGAGAGGACAGGGGGAGGCCGGGTGGAAGGGTCTGCGAGTAAAGGCGGAGGCAGCCAGTACTGCAGAGGAGTGTACTTGGTCTGTACACTCAGGAGAGGGAGGCAGGCACTCACTAGCGCCAAGTGGCAGCTAGCAGTCATCCCTAAGCTAAACTACCTACAGGCCTAATCCTACTCTATTCTAAGCGCCAGAGGCGGCTGGGGAGCCTTATTCTAAAGTAGTGCAAGATGTGACGCGGCCCTAGCTTTGCAGCATAAGGCTGCGGCCACATCACCCTCCTCCAGCTAAAAGAAGAGCCGGAAGTCGGCTGAAGGCTCAGCGTATATTTAAAAGGTATGATTATTGATTTATTAATTTGATTACATGATTGATTGATTTAAGTAAATGCTGTTAACAGAATTCTTTGGTAATTTCAGCTGTTAAAACAAAGCGACGGAAATGCGATCCTTGTTGACTTTTAATTGAAGGGTAAATGCTAACACCGAAAAATAAAATTGTCAGCTCATAGAGATTGATTTATTGCTGAAAAATAATAAAATGCAGTTCATGCTAGCACCTGTTCCTTGTTACAATTCAGTTATCTGTGCGCCTAAGGCAGCAACAGGACGTCTCCATTTCAGAATTGGAGCCCGAAGATTTCGCATAGCGATCTGGGCATGCGAACTGCCAGATCGGCACAAATGCGGCGGGATACCAGCTCGGCCGTCTGAGCGTACGGGGTGCCTTCGGACAGTGTGACGGCGGCTATGTCTGCAGCATGTTCCATCAACTCCGCCCGGCTGCCTAAGTCCTGGCCGCGCACCTCCTGCTGCAGCGCCGGGTCTAGAGTTGGAAAGGCGGCATTTCGCAGGCCGGCGTGTACGATTAACCTGGCAATGTCGACTGCCTGGCGATGGCGGACAATTTGGCGCAGGTCAGCCGTGTCCACAGCCTGGTCAACCGGCGAGCTTGGCGGTGCCACCGTGCCGGGCTGCACGTTCGGCGGCAGCGGCCGCACAACGGCCATTGGCGGCGTTGGTCGCGCCAACTGGTGTGCCATGAAGGTCGCGAAGGTTTTGGCGCGCACGAAGCCTTGGCTTCGGCAGCGCCCTGCTCGCGTACCACGGCGAGTTTTGATGTTAGACTTTAAGGCTATAGTCGGCGCACTTGGGCCAGCGGATGCTGACCCGGCTGCCGACTCCTTAGGTATCTGATCCAGAAGGATCGTTTGCGGTCGCTTCGGCGACGATGCCCGTAGGCGACGCAAGTCAGCCGGGACCGATGGGGCGGAGCTGCGCTCTGAGCAGCAGCGGCGGCAGCGGCATCTTCCGCGCTCTTCGGCCTGACTGAGGCGTCTGGCGTATCATCCAGAGGTGGGAGTGATTTGTCGGCCGGATCAAACGTAAAGTATGGCATGGAGGATTCAGGCGGCACTATGACTGCGCTCCGAAGCTGCAGTCGGCCAGCCTCCTTGAGCTCCTGTACCCTGGCGGCTACGGGTGGCTTTGGCCGCGTGGGGATTCGGCCTTCCGTCGGATCCACATTTTCAGCCATCTTGTAAGATTTTGATTACTTTGATTTAATTAACTGATTATAATTCAAGAATTACAGAAGAGTTCAATTCACTGAAATAGGCGGTGGATGGAGGCGATTCCATGAATTAAGCGAGAGAGATGGCTTACATAGGTTTTTCGCGCTGGGTTCACCTGTAGCCTAACGTTCTTAACGGCCTCTCATTCCTAAAGCCTAAATCCCTAGATCCTAATTCTACTGCCTGCATGGGCGGGTCATCGACGCGGGGGGATGCTGGGGGATCACCAGCTGGGAGCGGAGGAGAAGGAGGCGGGTCAGGGCTAGAGGCGTGTAACGGCAAATACACATCCTCAACCTCTGATTGCACTTCCATTTCAGCTCCGGGCTGCGCGTCGGAATCGGCGCTCTCAACTGGCGCACAAGGCGGCTCAGTGGATCGCCATGCGGCTGCGACAACTGGTCGCGCCCAATCGTCGTCATCACTACTGCCGTCGTTGCCATCTGAATCTGAGCGGTGGCTTAGCGCTCGATGAGCTGCTCTTAGCGCTCGATCGGCTGCTCTGGGCGCTCTTTTCTCTACATTTTCCTCCTGCGGAGGGGGATCATAGTTTGCAGGTGGCACTGGCAACAGGTTCCGGCGATGGACTACAAGGGCCTCCTTCCGGGCGCGTGGGTTGGCTTGCTGGCGCCGGATCTTGTAGACCATCTCGCCTTTCTGCTCAATCACCTCATAGACGGCTTTGCGCGGTCTATGGAATTTCGGGACTTCTCCAGCTTCTAAGACTGGATTCGCTAAGAATACTAACTGACCAGGTTGCAGCGGTATCACCTGCGGTTTGCCAGCAAAGTGATCTTCGCGCAAATCCTGCTGGGCCTTAATTCTAGTCCTGGCAAGTTCGGTGGCAGCCTCTAGGCGCGACTGGAACTGCCTGACATAATCCGGCAAATCCTCATACTCAGGTGAGTGGCGCAACGCGTTCTCAATGGGGAGATGGAACTGGCGGCCAAACATGAGGAAGTGCGGGCTATAGCCAGTCACTGAGTGGACGGCTGTGCGCAGCGCTATTAAGCATGCTGGCAGATAGTTTGCCCAGTCCTTGTGATTCTTTTCTAGTAGACACGTAAGAACAGATTTAATATTCCGATTTAAATTTTCTACAAGCCCATTTGATTGAGGGTTGTATGGACAAGTTACTGTGTGTCTTATCCCATACATCTTGCAGAAATTATTAAAGGCGGCGCCCGTGAAATTAGTTCCTTGATCTGAATGGAACTGGGCCGGCACACCATAGATCGGAATGAATTGTTCTTGAATTGTTTTAATTATTGTCTTGGCCTTTTGGTTTCTCAAGGCATAGGCCCATGGATATTTTGATGTTGCGTCACATAAGGTTAGGACATATTTGTGACCTGACATACTTGGCTGATTGACAGGTCCCATGATGTCTAAGTGGACGCGGTCCATAACATCTCCAACCGGGAATCTTTGGGGCGGCAAGATTTCCTTGCGCCTGGCCTTGCTCTCCAAGCAGGCTCTGCACTGGGAGACATAACGATCTACCACAGTGTGGATTCCGGGTCTCCAAAATATCTGCTGCACTCTCTGCAGAGTCTTCTTTTGTCCTAGGTGACCACTAAGAGGGGAGTCATGCAGTGCGCGCAAAACTGCTGCGTCTAACTCCTTCGGCAAGACGAATCTAATGGGTCGATTATCGGCAAAATCAATCACTAGGATGCCGTCTTGATCTAAGCCTAGGATCTCGTAATATCCAAGCAGATTTCTCAGCTGCTTATTCATATTTAAACGCTCGTCGAATGACGGCTTAGGCGCATTCTGCGCTTTCAACTCAATAACTTCCGCGAGTACAGGGTCTCTCTGTTGCGATTCGCGCAACTCCTGTCTCGAAATTGGCGTTTCCAACGCATCGGTCAGCAAGAATCGACAATTAGGCAGTGGCGGTGACTGATTCATGTCGGGATTCTCTACAGGATGTGGAGCAGCGGTCGAGAAAGGCCTCTCAATAGGTCCAGACTCTGTCGCGCTAAGCACACCTGGCTGCTTAATAACTTTAGATTTCGGCTGCCTATAATTCGGCGCCCTTCTTAATCTCTTTGAGCGCTGCTTGACAGGTCGAAGGCGGGATTGCGATCCGCAACGTATCGACTCAGTACTGTCAACTTCAGCGACGTTGCTGGAGATCGGGGTCAGTGATCTGCCAAATTTGACCTTCGGGATCTCTAGCGATGCAGCAGAACGGCTCAGCGGGGAGCAGGACTTGTTCTGCGCAAAGATTCTATCCTTGCCTAGCAGGCTCATGTGAGAGCTATCGAGCTTAGGCTTACTCTCACTTTCTTCTGAGTGATGAGGGATGTCATGCGGGCGGGCTGAATTCACAGTGGCCTCCTCGCTTCCTTCCCAGTCTGAGTTTTCGCAAGTCTCTTTGAGAATCTGGTTAGCAACCTCATCTGCTGGCGCGCTCTTATCCATTGATGCGGTCTGTCGGGGGTCTGAGATAGTTGCCTCCCGTTTCTCGCATGGGATATCAGCAGCGCTTGAACAGTTAGCCGGGGCCTCCGGCTTCCTGGACAACACGTCAGCATTGGAGTGCAATTTTCCCGCTCTATGAGACAGCTTAAACTCAAACTCACTCAATCTCTGCACCCATCGACCCAATATGCCTGTAGCCTCAGTCTGCTTCATTATCCAGAGGAGACTGGCATGATCGGTCCTAATCTCAAATGGCTTTCCTAATAAATAATAGCGGAAATGTCGCAGAGAGTCGACAATCGCTAACAATTCTTTCTTAGTCGTTGCATAGCGCATTTCTGCAGCTGATAATTTCCGACTATAATAGGCGATCGGATGTTCTTCGCCATCGGATTGTCTCTGATTTAAGCATGCGCCAATTCTAAAATCGCTGGCATCCGTGTCTAATATGAATGTCACTTTTGGATCACTAGTGAACTCAGGATAGGCCAACACTTCAGTGGAACATAATTTGTCCTTCAGGGCCTGAAATGCCTGTTGGTGCTCTTCAGTCCAGAGCTTGTTCAAACTAGTGATATTCTTGCGCGTTAAAGCATGCAAGGGCGCTGCTATTCCTGAATAGTCTTTTATGAATTTTTTGTAATACTGTGCCAGACCTAAGAAGCTGCGCAACTGTGATGCCGTGCGCGGTACTGGCCAGTCTTTTATCGCTTCTATTTTAGACTCGTCCGTTTTGATGCCTTGTGGAGTTACCTTATGGCCTAAGTAACTCAATTCTGCTGAGAATAGCGAGCATTTCTTCGCTTTCAGCTTTAAATTGGCATCTATGATTCTTTGAAGCACTGTTTCTAGGTGCGCAAGATGCTGCTCAAAGGTTAGTGAATGGACTAAGATGTCATCCATGTAACCGAGCGCAATATGCGGCTTTAAGCCTTCTAGGAGCAAATTAATGCACCTTTGAAATGAGCCGGGCGAATCAGTCAAGCCCATTGGCAACACATTAAAGCAGAATTGGCCACGATTTATTATTGAGAAGGCTGTCCTATGCTGGTCTTCTTTTCTAAGCGGTATTTGAAAGAATCCTTGCGCCAGATCGAGGCATGAGTAGTATTGTGAACCTCGTAGGCAAGCAAAGGTGTCTTGGATGTTGGGCAAGGGGTAGCAGTGCCTCAAACATCTTTTATTTAACTCCCTATAATCTAATACACACCTAACTGAACCATCCTTTTTAGGTACGAGCAGCACTGGCGAGTTGTAACTGCTGTACGCTGGCCGAATAATGTTCTTCGCCAGCATTTCATCTACTACTGCATCGAGCTTTTCCTGCATGTGCGGCGGCACTCTGCGAGGAGGAATTCTGACTGGAGTGTTGTCAGTCATGATCATCTCATGGGTGACAAGCTGTGTCAACCCGTGATCTAGCTCGTGCTTTGCGAATGCTGCGCTCTTTCTTAGCAGCAGCTGCTTGACTAAGTCCTTCTGACTAGATGAAAGCCGGTCACTAATTTCTATTTGATCTATCCAGCTCTTCTGTTCCTGCGAGTTATCGGGCTGCAAGTGTCTCACATGCGCCTCAGAAGACTCGGGAAAATAAGCCAAGTCCTGCCATTTCAAGGGACTGGCGACTCCAAGCAGCGTATTATCGCGCAATAGGATTTCAGCCGAACTATTATTTATTATTTCAATGAATCCGTGGCCTTTTTCTAGAGTTAGGAGTGATGGCGCCATCGTGAGGCTGCCTACTCTAACTCCTGATTTTAACGGTTCGAACAGTAGGGGCGTGCCATTTAAATCGTGGCGCTCTCTAGCTGCTCTTAATTCAACTACAATTGCAGTGCGCGGAGGGACTGTATACCTACCGGTAGTATACAATCTGCTCGCGGCAACTTCACGCCTAGTGAAACGTACAGGTATACGCGTCAACGATTTGAAGGTTAACATTCCTTGCTGAAAGTTTAGCTCAAGGCAGTTTTCCTTCATAAAGTTGATGCCTAAAATATTTTCATGCGCTCCCTTGGCAATATAGAATTCGGCTTCTGTACCGTAGTCGCCAAACTCTATGGGGATAAGTACTTTGCCAAGTAGCGGCAACGCAGATCCGTCATACATTCGGATCGCATCGGAATAAACAGAGGTTACTATACAATTTGGGTGCTGCGCTTTGATCGCAGACCAAGTGTCACTGCCAATTAGATTCCGTCGGCTGCCGGTATCTAGCAGGAAGGTGACACTACAGCGAGATAATGTAGCCGTAACATAAGGATCGGCATCATGCATATTTACAGGTGCATGCGCATTCTCAGCTACTGCGGCGCTCACGGGAACAGTAGGCGCCTGTTCACGCGGCTGCCCTCCTCCTCCAGCTAACCCTAAGGTCGCTGGGAATTGTTGACTGCGGGGCCTTTGGCGGAGTTGCAGGGGCTGTTGCCGTTCCAACCTCCTGCTCTGCCGTTTCCCTGCGTCTGTTGCGTGCGCTGCTGCGGCTGTCGTTGAGGATACGAGGCGCGGTCGTCTCGTCTCTCACGGCATTGCGGCGCAATATGGCCTGGCTGGCCACATCGTCGACAGACTACTTGGCGCTCTTGTCTCGGCGCCGGCGCTGGTCTTGGCGCTTGTCTGCCTTGCTGCTGAGTTCGAATCTCATTCAGCAGTTGGCTCGTGGCTTGCTGCTGGCGCTCAATTGCTTCAGCTTGCCTAGTCAGCAGCCCAACGAGACCCTTCGGCATTGCTGCCTCTTGTGGCGGAGCCTCTTGGCCTTCGCCATTCATCATCCGAGTTGGCGCATCACGAGTTCTATGGGCAAACTCGCGAGCTGCCTCGATTCTCTTGAGCGCGCGCTTCGCTTCAATCAGCGAGGCGGGCTGCATCAACATCAGCTTCTCACGCGTGTCAGGGCTCGTGCGGACACCGCGGATGAAGGCGTCAACAAGCTCTATGTCAATCTGGTCTACTCGAAGATTGGGGTAGGCCTGTTCTCCAAGAGCCTGAAGCGTCTCTGCGAAGTCATCGATCGACTCGTTCTTTCGCTGTACACGAGAGCGGAACTCCTCTCGGTACGCGTTCGGACCACCCAGCTTCTCGAAGCGCTCAATTAGCTGCTCCTTGAACTGGCGATACGGAAGCGCCTGCGGCAGCTTCATGTGGATGACTGCTGCCAACGCAGTCTCCATCTCTAGGCTATCCATAATCAGCGCCTTCTTCTCTAAGGGGTCATAAATTTCTTCCCTGTCACATTTCATCTCAAACATTTCTAGCCAAACCCTAATGTCCATTGACGGTTTGTATCTAGCTATCTTGATTTGCTTCTTTGACTGCATTGTCATTTGCCTGTTCATGTTTAGCAGCAGGGTCTGCAGCAAGTCTGGGTTGACCTGCGCACCGAGATTTCCTAAGAAATCCATGCCTGCGCCTCTTCTAATGTTGTCCCCGAGACCATCATCAGGGGTAGCGCATCTGCTGGGCGATGCTGCTGCAGCGGCTGCTGCTCCCTGGGTCTCTCTATGCTGATTTTGAGCTCTATCTGAATTGCTTCCTACTGAATGTGACCTACTGAATGACATGCCTATTCTACTTGTGACTGTTCCTGACTAGTGATGTACTTGTGGGTGCGATTGAATTCCACCGCTGCCTAACCAGTGACGTGGTTTGCTTCCGGGCTTTCGCCTTTCTCCTTTCTTCGGGGCTAAGGATTTCCTTAGGGCTGCTTCCCCTGAAAGGTGGGCAAACACGTTTGTTGGGGATGGGGGGGGTCTGTTGCTGCTGCTGAGGTAATGTTTTGGTCGCTGCCACCTTTCGGTGGTGCCGTAAGTCAAGCGCTTGGCTTTCCCGTTTAAGCACCCCGATAAATAAATTAAACTTTGAAGTTTGCTCAGCAATTTAAGCTCAATGGCCAATAATGGTAGCGCGTGGCCCAAGCTGCAGCCAATGGCACTGGCGTCAGTGTGCAAAAGGGGAATCACTAGTTAGCCTAACCCTATTGTTTTCCTAAGTCCGCGCTGACAGCTGCGGTCACTGAGCGCTGTACAGCGGCTCCACAGATAGCGCTAATAGCTGCTAGAAGCGGCGCTAGAAGCGGCTCGCTTGTACACCTCGTCGAGTTAGCGCCTAAGGCAGCCTGCTGTTGTTCTCGACTCTCGAAGTCCTTGCAGCGGCTGACGAGGCTCGGCTCCTTGAAGGTGCAGCTCTACAAGATGACAACTCTGCGACTCTGTTCGAGCTCTGCTCGGAATTGGCTCGGACTCGGACTCGGTCTCAGACACAAGACGAGAATACGACTCAACGCGACTCTGCTATGAATTCGGCTCAGAGCAATCATATTAATAGGGTGCGATGGGGAGATGGCCGGGGAATACGAGGAATTTCCTCGTGTTGCCCGTGCATGGTGGGGTCTTATTGTGCATTAAAGTGCAGTTAGTAAAACTGTGTCTTAGTGTGCCGGTACTCACAACTAAGACACTAGTGAAAATTAATAAGAAATTGCCTGCGCGCCACCAGTGACGATTGTGCACTGGGCTGCACAGGGAGAGAAAGGTAAATGCGCGCACTCAACAGAGGAGAGGGGTCCTGTAGCTATTTTTAGCCACATGACACTGTTTGTGCGCGCGCGAGAGGACAGGGGGAGGCCGGGTGGAAGGGTCTGCGAGTAAAGGCGGAGGCAGCCAGTACTGCAGAGGAGTGTACTTGGTCTGTACACTCAGGAGAGGGAGGCAGGCACTCACTAGCGCCAAGTGGCAGCTAGCAGTCATCCCTAAGCTAAACTACCTACAGGCCTAATCCTACTCTATTCTAAGCGCCAGAGGCGGCTGGGGAGCCTTATTCTAAAGTAGTGCAAGATGTGACGCGGCCCTAGCTTTGCAGCATAAGGCTGCGGCCACATCACCAAGCTATAGAAGGCTTAATAAAAATTGTTCCAGTGCATATCTACCTTCTTACTGTGGAATGCAGTGGGTAAGTTCAAGGTATAGAAAGTGCCTAGTATGGTGTAAGTAGCCACTTTAGGTAAATTTTATTTTAAGGGGATTTAGTAGGCTGAGATGGCACCACATATTGTCAACCTAGTTTTGTATGAAATCGCATGGCTAGTATATCTTATTGGCAATCGCAATCTCTGCAGTATAACCAACAGTTGATTAAAACAATTTAAGCTTTGAACAACTTATTTGTGGCTGTAACAACCAGGATGAATAAGGCAGCACTATGACATAATTGTCCTTATTCGATGCCAAAATCTATAGCTCTAAATTGCCTTGATTGGAACAGGTGCTACGCCGTGGCAAGCACTTGCTACCTACAGTGGCCCGACTATGCCTAATTAGTACCTATCTAGAGGACGGAATCCGCATGTGGGTGCAATGGTCCGACCAGAGCGAATACATCGAGCATCAGTGGAATGCTCCGGCATTTGTTGGGCACGGTTTTGTAGTTGCCAACATGCTGCTGCAGCTCATTGGCTGCGCTATGGTACTGGTTCGCTATCGCGTTCCCATTGCCTGCTCTATGCTAGCCGCTGTACTGCTGCTGCAGTCTGTCGCCTATCAGATACTGTGGGAGTCGGACTTTCTGCTTAGAAATTTAGCTATTGGAGGCGGAGTTTTGCTCTTGTTTGTTGAGTCACGGTGAGTCAGTCTGTCTCCATGGGGATAATTTCAAAAGTCTGTCTCTGTCTCCATGGGGATAATTTCAAAAGTCTGTCTGTCTCTCTCCATGGGGATAATTTCAAAAGTCTGTCTCTGTCTCCATGGGGATAATTTCAAAAGTCTGTCTCTGTCTCCATGGGGATAATTTCAAAAGTCTGTCTCTGTCTCCATGGGGATAATTTCAAAAGTCTGTCTCTGTCTCCATGGGGATAATTTCAAAAGTCTGTCTCTGTCTCCATGGGGATGATTTCAAAAGTCTGTCTCTGTCTCCATGGGGATAATTTCAAAAGTCTGTCTGTCCGTCTCCATGGGGATAGTTGGAGTACATGCTAAAAATATCTATGCTACGAAAAAATGAACAATAAACCCGTTAACGCAGAGTGGAAGCGCGCACCCTGTTCGCCGGATTGCCTAGCACAGGCGAAGGTGGGCGTCACAAGCGTTGGCTGCTTTTGTCTGGCCGCCTCCTCGTGCTGCTGATGCTGGCAACCCTAGCTAGATTCGACACTTTGCTTTACCTGATCAACTTCGGCCTGGATCTACTATTAGTGCTTTTAATTGCTGTCGGATATAAAACGAAATTGTGCGCCCTAGTCGCGTCAGTCAAACTGTTAGCTATCAATCTGATTGCTAATCCTTGGTGGACCCTGGCCGCCACTTCTACTAGACGAGACGTGATGCGTTTTGAATTTTTTCAGACCATGTCCGTTATTGGCGGCCTGCTGCTAGTAGTGGCTGTCGGTCCCGGTGGGGTCAGCCTTGACGAGCATAAAAAACGATTTTAAATTGGTGTTAGACTGAATTATAAAATTTAGTTTATTTATTATTAATAGTCTTCTTTTTCTGTTAATTTATTATTTTCGATACATATCGGCCGTTTATCAAAACTATGATAGTTGTATTTTATGATGACAGGGTGTCCTCTGTGATCACAGGGTGTCCTCTGTGATAACAGTGTCCTCTATTGTTACAGGGTGTCCTCTGTGATAACAGTGTCCTCTGTGATTACAGGGTGTCCTCTGTGATCACAGGGTGTCCTCTGTGATAACAGTGTCCTCTATTGTTACAGGGTGTCCTCTGTGATAACAGTGTCCTCTGTGATTACAGGGTGTCCTCTGTGATCACAGGGTGTCCTCTGTGATAACAGTGTCCTCTATTGTTACAGGGTGTCCTCTGTGATAACAGTGTCCTCTGTGATTACAGGGTGTCCTCTGTGATCACAGGGTGTCCTCTGTGATCACAGGGTGTCCTCTGTGATAACAGTGTCCTCTATTGTTACAAAGTGTCCTCTGTGATTACAGAGTGTCCTATATGATAAAAATGATGTCCTGTATGATCTTATGGCTCAAAAATAAGCACATTAGAAAAGTAAAAAAGGCTATTGGGGCTTTTTGAAAGTATCTCCTAACTGTAACTCTAATAATAAAACAATAAAATTTAGGCTTTTACTTTATTTATTATTGATAATTAACTCAGAGATAGTTTATTTTTATTTTCATTTAATGATGGCTTATTTAAAAAAATTAAATTTATAAAGAATCACTGTCTTGCCAGTCAACTTTTACATGCACTATTTAGTCTAGACAAATTAAATTATATTAATTCTAGTTTTTGTTCTAAAGTGTTTATTTTAGATTTTACGCTCCTACGTTTTTTGGCTGGTCATGCGACTTTTGTTTTGTGTAAGTGCCAAGTTTAGGACTATCTTGCTTTTATTAATAATTTTTTTTAATTTTACTTGCAATACTACTTACTTATTGGTGGCAGTCAGTAGGTTTTTTGCGCTTTTGTATTTTTCTGTCTTCTTTAACTGATAATTTGATGCCGCTAGTTTTGACATTAGTATTTTGTGTTTTTGTTTTTAACTTTTTGAGAGCTGTTCTTTTTATTTTTGTTTTAGTTTAGGTGTATGGAATGTTGCACGTTTTATTTTTTGACAAGCTACGGAGTACACAATTCATTATTAAATTTGATTTCACTAGTAAGTGAACGTCTGTTTACTGCCAGCAGATGTACTAGCTTAAGCTTGTTGCGTATTCAACTTAAGTAGCGAAGATTTTCCCATTTCTATGGTCAACATAATAGTAGAATTTTAGCGCTTTACAACAAAGTTTCTACTATTTTAATCATCATTCCCTCATTAATTGTTATTATTTTTGTCTCGGTGTTCAGTCAATAAAAGTGCAAGAAAAATTAACACACTACTTCATTCTTTTGATCCTTACAAATTGGAGGAATTAATCGGATTGTTTGCCTGATGGCTTTTTATTCCAGTTTTTTATGCAATTTAATGCGTCAGAATTATTAGTACATAGAGAGATACTCTATAAGTATATTCAGCTGATGTTATTAGCAAAAAATTACTCTGAAAACTTTCTAGCCAATAGCAATGAGTGGGAGTGAGGTGGGTGAACTGGCGGGTAGAAAAATTTAGGCGGCGGTAAGAAAATCGATAACCTGTTCATCCACCCCACGTATCCTACTATCTGTGGTAGTATAGACACCAACCAAATCCAAAGCAATGTACATTTATTCATAAGTGCAGTCAGTGGTCCAATTTGCACAAACCCACAGCTGTGCATAGGATCAATAAAACAATAAATCAATCATTAAAATGGTTGTCAATGCCCGAAATCGTCACGATTCGGCCAGAATTATCTCGTACTATGGCAGTACATTGGCCAGCGGTTCGCCTCCCCAGCAGTTGTTAGCCGCTCTTGGCCGGCTGCGTTGTCATCTGGCGCTTGCGGCGCCTGTCTGCTTGACGCCCTGCTGGCGCCACGTTGTGCGCGGCCTGCGCCAGGTCAGCAGCGGGCGTCGGCCGGAGAATCGAGCGGTGAGAGGTAACTTTATCGATTATTATTATTCGCTTTTTAATTAAAACTTTATTTGCAGGTTTAATTTAGCCTTCGATTTGATAGTGTCATCTTTTTAGATGGGGTTTTCTCTTGTCTTCTAGGGTGTCTTCTTAGCTGCTAGAGTGTCTCCTGTCTGCTTAGGGGTCTTCTTGTCTGCTAGGATGTCTTTTTATCTGCTAAGGGTGTCTTCCTTTCTGCTAAGATGTCTTCTTGGCTGCTAGAATGTCCTTTTGTCTTCTTGGGTGTCTTGTCTGCTAGAGTGTCTTCTTGTCTGCTAGAGTGTCTTCTTGTCTGCTAGAATGTCTTCTTGTCTGCTAGGGTGTCTTCTTGTCTGCTAGAGTGTCTTCTTGTCTGCTAGAGTGTCTTCTTGTCTGCTAGAGTGTCTTCTTGTCTGCTAGAGTGTCTTCTTGTCTGCTAGAATGTCTTCTTGTCTGCTAGGGTGTCTTCTTGTCTGCTAGAGTGTCTTCTTGTCTGCTAGAGTGTCTTCTTGTCTGCTAGGGTGTCTTCTTGTCTGCTAGAGTGTCTTCTTGTCAGCTAGGGTGTCTTCTTGTCTGCTAGAGTGTCTTCTTGTCTGCTAAAGTGTCTTCTTGTCTGCTAGGGTGTCTTCTTGTCTGCTAGAGTGTCTTCTTGTCTGCTGGAATGTCTTCCTGTCTGCTAGAGTTTCTTCTTGTTTGCTAAGGTGTACTTTTGTCTGCTAGGGTGTCTTCTTGTCTGCTAGAGTGTCTTCTTGTCTGCTGGAATGTCTTCCTGTCTGCTAGAGTTTCTTCTTGTTTGCTAAGGTGTACTTTTGTCTGCTAGGGTGTCTTCTTGTCTGCTAGAGTGTCTTCTTGTCTGCTAAGGTGTCTTCTTGTCTGCTAGGGTGTCTTTTTTGCTATTTTACTTCGGTCTCGAGCTTTCTAAATTGCTATCACTATAGTGGAATACGAACTCGGGACCTTTAATTTAATAGATTTACTTAATCGCTTTAACCCAAATGGCAGTTCTCTGATGTTTCTCCTCTTCCAATCAGAACGCCCAGGCTCCGAGTCGAGCGTCTGGTCTCCCAGAGCCGGAAAAATCCAACAGTCCCTGTACAGCAGCGCGCTAGCCTTAGCGGGTGCGACCACCAAGTTGTCGAATTCTTCTTCAAGTCGCTATCTGCTGGCCGACGTTGGCTGTGGCCCCGTGTCACGTTTGCCTCCAGAATTGCCAGCGCTCGGTCTAGACGTCACCTTGGCAACGGATTTTGATTGGCAACATTCTCGGGCCAATCTGTTGTTAGTTCGTTGCGATCTGGCTGACTTGCATTGGCCCTTGCGTTCCGGTATTGTTGATGCGGCGATTTCTGTGTCCGCGATTCAGTGCTTTCTGGCTGGCACCTCTGCAGCCTCTTTGTTGCTAAGCAATTTGACTCGAATTGTTAGGCCTGGCGGTTTGGCCGTGATCCAGTTTTATCCTACCGGATTAGCGCAGGTTGCCGACCTGATGGAAGCCACGGCGAGTATTCGCAAGCCGCATTTGTTGCTGGCCTGTCAGCCTGTGGTTGACAGGGGCGTGAAACTGTTCTTGGTGATGTTGGCCTAGGGTGTCTTCTGTCTATAAAAGAAGCAAGGAGCAGGGTGTTTTTTATGAAGGCAGGGTGTCTTCTATAAGGGCGGGTGTCTTCTATGAGGGCGGGGTGTCTTTTACATGTGAGGGCGGGGTGTCTTCTGTGAGGGCAGGGTGTCTTCTTTGAGGGCAGGGTGTCTTCTGTGAGGGCAGGGTGTCTTTATGAGGGCGGGGTGTCTTCTGTGAGGGCAGGGTGTCTTCTGTGAGGATGGGGTGTCTTTTTTGACGGCAGGGTGTCTTCTATAAGGGTCTTCTGTGAGAGCGGGTGTCTTCTGTAAAGGCAGGGTGTCTTCTGTGAGGATGGGGTGTCTTTTATGAGGGCAGGGTGTCTTCTATCTACAAAAGCAGGGTGTTTTCTTTCTACAAAAGCCGGATGTCTTTTATCTATTAAAGCAGGGTGGTATCTTCTATGACGGCAGGGTGTCTTTTATGAGGGCCAATTTTTGAATCTCCGAGGGCAGTGTATCTTTCAGGATGACCGGGTGCCCTCTGTGTTAAAAATAAGGGGCGTCTTGTAGGCAAGGTAATTTTGTACATTAATTTCTGGTCGAAATTAATAGAACCATGTGCCACTAATGCTCTGGTTTGCATAGTTTGTGGTTTATTGTTAGTATATTTTATTGCATTAATTCTTAAGAGTTACCTTGCATGTACAGCATAATTAATTCATTTTTTTGCATTTTTTTTCAACATGGCTATTTTGAAATGCTACATTTATGTGCACCGTTTGTTAAAAATAAATGCCTTGCGTTAAGATGCATAAATTAGTGTGAAAATGATTAAGAATCCGCTAAGCCTTAAGAAGCCGGAAATTGATACAAGCAAATGCAGGTAGGTTTGTTTCGCTTCATTTTTTTCAAAGTTGTTTATCTCTGCGGTGGGTTCAAATAGATTTATTAATTATGCTTTTAAACAGAAAATCGTACATCGAACAACAATCGTAGAATTGTTGTTCGATGATGAAAAATGCTCGGCGTCGGAAACTGCTGACCCTCCCTGGGCTGGCATACTTTTGGCTGTTCAGTTTAATTGATTTTATCAGCAAGTTAAAAACATGCGCATGCATTCCAACTAATGTATATTAGATAGAAGTTGCGAACAATACTTGCTATTCGAGCTGCCATTCGCCATAAAGATGAAAAAACTGTTCTCGTGTTGGCCTTCGTCAAGAAAGTCACGCCGACAATTAGATACCGACTCGGCTGCCCCAGGCTTGAGACCCGTCAAATCTGAGATTTCTAACGAAGTCGAACAAGTCTGTGCTGAAGCGGCAGAACAAAAGGAAGACAATTTTAGCGAACGCAATGGTGCAGCAGCCATCGATTCATCAGACGCTGATGATCCAACGTCGAATTCCAGGTATAGCTGTAAATTGATCGTAATAATTTAGAGTGGGGGTGTTGCGGCCCCTCCAGCCAATCAGGACTGAGCAGGCTGTACACAGCATCCTCGGATGCCTTGTGGGGTGTACATTTATTGGTTGAAAAGTCGGGTTTCTAAATTAGTTTGTACGTGCGTTATAAAGTACTACATAAAAAAACAGGTTTCGAGCTTTTTTCGCCCATGTATTTATTTAGATCTTTTACGAGTACTTAAAATTCTGAGCATACCGTACTTGTACATGTATTTGGCTTTTTTACCCCTACAAATTACATCTATAAAGTAGTTTTAACAGTGTGTCTCGATCATGCAGTTTTCTATTCTAAAATAATTATGGAATTGAAATCGCTATATCGCTAGATGCCATTCTTGCTGAATTACATCTATGTTAAGAAATGGAATGGAACGAAAATATAAATTTTTGCTATCAAAATGTCTCCGTCAGCAACCCAGCCACTGACAATGAGGTCGTCAACAATAAACGACTCAGTCTGGCCCTGGTGTTCAGCTTCCTAGATCCGGTCTCGGAAACCTCCGATAGCTGCTGTCAAGGCGCTCAGCCGTCAGCTAGGAAGCTGTTTAATCGACTGGGATTTGCGGTGCATTCGTACTTTAATCCCGGCTCGCTAGAGGAGGTTGTCAGTCAGCTTCACGAGGGTGAGAAAGCGGTCGAATTTACTCGTTTAGTAATATGCACGTAATATGCACTAAAATTTAGTCACGCAAAAAGAATGAATCACCCTGTTTGACTCGGCAGTTCTAAAAATAACCTGTAGCTTACATGAAAATAAAGTGTAAACACGCATCATCAAGTTAGTCAACAAGAGGAGCCGAAAGCTTGACTTGGGATCACATGAAGGTCACAACTTACAACTTAACATTACATGTAACGATAAACAAACAACTTTTCCAACAGGCTTTTTTGCTTGGACAATGTTACAGTATAAGCGCGCCCAATAACCGAAACGTCCTGGGATCTAGTCCCGAATATAGGAGAAAAATAGAAGATTTAGTGGGAGAATTTCCGATGGGTGCAGCGGTTTTTTCAGCCTGTGAGAACTTGAGCAACTGTGCCTGCACTGGGTCCTTATATTACATCCCAATAAATTTCAGTGAGCGATGTGGATCACAGCGTAACAGATTGTGTAGCTGTGATGCTGCTACTGCACCAACGCACTGCTGCAGCTGTCGATGAAGGACAAAGACCCGGAGATGCTGGTCTGACTGATCCAGCTGCTCTGTTGCAACCCCTAATCGACTGCGACAGCCTCTACGGAAAGCCGAAATTTCTATTCGTTTTTCAACACGACCACAATAATGACGATGATGATTTGAAGTTGCTACTGCCGACAGACCATATCAGTAGTGTACTGAGGACATGCAAAGATTTATTTATCTGTTACGCCCACCTGCCCGACAGTGTGCAGCAGGGACATTGCGGATGCTCCAAGTTGCTCGGCGAACTGGCCGAAGCAGTGAAGGCACAGCCGGAAAGCGCGATGCAGGAGAAGCAGCAGATGGTTGACCTGCTGACCTGCCTGACGATAACAACTAAAGCCGTCCAACAAAAGGGAGGCTTCACTTGCACGTTTTCGTCTCTCACAAGAGAGTAAATTTTATTATCATAAGAGAGTATTACTTATGTGTGTACGATTGTGATCCATAAGGCGTTAATTCAAGAAATCTAACTTTGAAAAAGATACGAAGGCTCGACAAGACATCAGAGGGAGCTGCAACCCCCTCACCCTCCACAAACATCAGAGGGAGCTGAAACCCCCTCACCCTCCACTGAAATCAGAGGGAGCTGCAACCCCTCACCCTCCACTGAAATCAGAGGGAGCTGCAACCCCTCACCCTCCACTGAAATCAGAGGGAGCTGCAACCCCTCACCCTCCACAGACATCAGAGGGAGCTGCAAACCCACACCCTCCGCAGACATCAGAGAGAGCCGCAACCCCACACCCTCCGCAGACATCAGAGAGAGCCGCAACTCCCACACCCTCCGCAGACATCAGAGGGAGCCGCAACCCCACACCCTCCGCAGACATCAGAGAGAGCCGCAACTCCCACACCCTCCGCAGACATCAGAGGGAGCTGCAACGCCTCACCCTCCACAGACATCAGAGAGAGCCGCAACCCCTCACCCTCCGCAGACATCAGAGAGAGCCGCAACTCCCACACCCTCCGCAGACATCAGAGAGAGCCGCAACTCCCACACCCTCCGCAGACATCAGAGGGAGCTGCAACGCCTTACCCTCCACAGACATCAGAGAGAGCCGCAACCCCTCACCCTCCGCAGACATCAGAGAGAGCCGCAACCCCTCACCCTCCGCAGACATCAGAGAGAGCCGCAACTCCCACACCCTCCGCAGACATCAGAGAGAGCCGCAACTCCCACACCCTCCGCAGACATCAGAGAGAGCCGCAACCCCTCACCCTCCGCAGACATCAGAGAGAGCCGCAACCCCTCACCCTCCGCAGACATCAGAGAGAGCCGCAACTCCCACACCCTCCGCAGACATCAGAGAGAGCCGCAACTCCCACACCCTCCGCAGACATCAGAGGGAGCTGCAACGCCTTACCCTCCACAGACATCAGAGAGAGCCGCAACCCCTCACCCTCCGCAGACATCAGAGAGAGCCGCAACCCCTCACCCTCCACAGACATCAGAGAGAGCCGCAACCCCTCACCCTCCGCAGACATCAGAGAGAGCCGCAACCCCTCACCCTCCGCAGACATCAGAGAGAGCCGCAACCCCTCACCCTCCGCAGACATCAGAGAGAGCCGCAACTCCCACACCCTCCGCAGACATCAGAGGGAGCTGCAACGCCTCACCCTCCACAGACATCAGAGGGAGCCGCAACCCCTCACCCTCCGCAGACATCAGAGAGAGCCGCAACTCCCACACCCTCCGCAGACATCAGAGGGAGCTGCAACGCCTTACCCTCCACAGACATCAGAGAGAGCCGCAACCCCTCACCCTCCGCAGACATCAGAGAGAGCCGCAACCCCTCACCCTCCGCAGACATCAGAGAGAGCCGCAACCCCTCACCCTCCGCAGACATCAGAGAGAGCCGCAACCCCTCACCCTCCGCAGACATCAGAGAGAGCCGCAACTCCCACACCCTCCGCAGACATCAGAGGGAGCTGCAACGCCTCACCCTCCACAGACATCAGAGAGAGCCGCAACCCCTCACCCTCCACAGACATCAGAGAGAGCCGCAACCCCTCACCCTCCGCAGACATCAGAGAGAGCCGCAACCCCTCACCCTCCGCAGACATCAGAGAGAGCTGCAAACCCAACCCGAGGCACATTTAATTACAATATAATAGTATATGTAATAATAATAATAGCAATAATTTAAAATTTTACCCATTAGTTGATTTTTGTAAAAATAAAGTGAAATAAAAAATCGACATTAAAAGGCACTTAAGTGCAAAAAATTTTCTGACTTTGCAAAAGGAATATCCTCTCCGAAAAAAGACATCAAAATCAACTTTGATTCAATTTTCGATCATATATTTCCTGTTTAAAGTAAATTTAAAAAAACTTGTTCCAACGAATTGTTTAGCAGTAGCCACCAGAGCAAAAAAGATTTTTAGACGATCAAATTATTCGAAATTCAAAGCATGACAATGGCGGTTGGGGTAACATATTGTTCAGGAAATAAAACTCTAGCAAAGACTACAAGTAACAGCTGATATTATGGGTCGAGTTAGCAGTCACCAAATCACTAATTACACCAGAGAGTTGCAAAACATTTACGCTTGTACTGGCCAAACGAACTATAGAAGCATAGCATTGGTATCCATTTTTTTAGCACAAAGGTTTCATTTATAAAAAAACTGTTATAGAAAAATAAGTTTAGAAATGGGAAATAAAACATTAAGAAGCTGATCAGCCTGTGGCTCGTTAAATAGTTGCTTAAAGAATTGAAAACAATCTGCAGCTGCAGCTCCAAGCGAAGCGCTACGCACCACGTATAGTGTGAAAAAAACACATTTTTATGACACAAAGATAAGTTAAAAAAATAATTGAAGTCCCTTAATACAGCAATAATTAAAATTCATTTAATATGGCTACAATCTTATGTTTTGCTTGCTTGAAATGAACAATCTTACGACTAGATTTTGGCCCCCAGGCTGAAATTGTGATCAAAGTGAATTTGTACCAGTAAAACGGTTGGTTGGTTGTTAGTCCAAATAAAATTTTATTGGCTGACTATTAATGAGGTGGTGGGTTAGGTGTCAAGGTTAGCCAGGTCAGCGACTGTGTACATTATGAATGTACATTGCTAAGGGAAAGAGTTTAAGAAATTACTGTCGTGGGCACAATGTACATTGGGGATAGAAAATCTAGGGGTGGCCCAACTTAACCAAACTGAAATGCACCAAAATTTAAAATCTTGGCGATGTTTCAATCGCCAAAATTTTTGTTTTCTGATTATCTATTTAGGCAAACAAATACAATAAATAAGTCACTGAAAGCTGCGCATAACTCAATTATCAGCTTAAAAAAGTTGCAAATGAATTTTAGAATACAAAAAATACTAACTATGGCGATATTTTAAACACGGCAAAACCACGTCAAGTGTGCCATAATATACGATCTAGCAAAACAAATCGAATTTTATTCAAACAAAAAAGCCAAACCAAATAGATAACTAAAAAAGACGATAGAAAAAGCAGAAAAACCTCAATGAAGTACACAACCAACGCAGCAATTTGGATCAAAAAAAAGAAAACAATATGAAAAAAGCAACTTTTCTGGTTGATAAGGGCGACTTGTTGCAACTTTTTCTACAGTTTAACCAAGCATGTGCAGTCAGTGAGCAGCTCAATTTTAGGGCTTGAAGTATCTAGGCACAACGGACACAAATTCAACACAAATAAACAAAGTAAACCACTGCAAATTTTATTTGTTAGGACAAAGTTAGTCTCAAAATAAAATACACAACAAGCACCTAAATTCAACTGCAGTTTTATAAGCTTTACTAAGGCCAGCTGAAGATTTATTTATAATTAAATTTGAGAACAAAATTATAGAGAATAAAAAAAGGAAACATAATTCAATTGAGATTTTTTGGACTAAAATAAATTGATTTTTTGAATTGGTAAAAAGCTGCAGAAATATTTGACAATGTTTTGTTAAAATGAAAGTTTGATCAAATTAAAGTCTATTTAGTTTTCTATTTTGTTTGCTTAACATGAGTAGAAAAATAACGCTTTGTATAAAAAGTACCAAACCCGAGTCAATAAAAAGAATATTTTTTACGAAGTATGCATTTTTTCCTCTACCTGTCTAGAAACCTGCAAGAACAAAAATACTATAAAAATATTCTCACTACACACTAATATAGGTAGTTTAGGAATCTCTCTCTCTCAGGACAAATACGACCCAGACAAAAATTTGTTAATTTTGTTCTTTACACCATCGCAGCAATAGCGGCTGCACCTTTTCCACTGCCGTCTTCGGAGAGTTTCAGAGTGAACTGCAATTGGTTCAAGAGGGTCGCTCGTTGCAATCAATTATGTCGCTTATTGATACGATGAATTGGATAACAAAAATATCAATTTTGATAACTGCACTGTGAACTGAAAGTACTGATTTGTGAATTGTGAACTGGGATTACTGATTCATAAATGGGGATAACTGATTTGTGAATGGGGATAACTGATTTGTGAATGGGGATAACTGATTTGTGAATGGGGATAACTGATTTGTGAATGGAGATAACTGCATAGAGTGAACTGGGATTACTATTTGTGAATGAGGATAACTAGCTGCATTTAGTGAAATGGGATTGCTGATTTGTGAATGGGGATAACTGCATATTGTGAAATGGGATTGCTGATTTTTGAATGGGGATGTCTGCATATAGTGAACAGGGATTGCTTATTTGTGAAAGGTGATAACTGCATAGTGAACTGGGATATTACCGATTTGTAAATGGGGATATCTAATTTGTTAATTAGGAACACAATTTTAGCAATTATGATTAGCTTGTCATGACAGAAGACACAAACATCTAACGAAACCCACCTCGTATTCCGGGCACAGCTCCTTGATCTTCTGAGTCATTCTCTGCGGAAAGTGAGGATGAAACTTGAACAGGGACCCGTCAATGCCAACAGTGACGTGTTGGGTTGGTTTAATCCGTTTCAACAGCGAGGCAATGCCCGTAGCAACTAAATAGGCAGATCTGGTCGACACGGCTTCGCAAATGTCGCGAACGATGACAGCTTCCACAGGGTGGACAAGTTTGAGGCCGAGGTCGATAGTGAGTAGCTGGTCAGTGCTGTAGTAGTGCTTTGGCGGGTCGCGCTCGATCTCGCTGAGGTATTTAGTCAGGAAGGACATCGGCTTAGTTAAGGATTTCGGCATCTCGCCGCCAAATATGATCTTGTCGTCAACTAGGGATTTGATGGCTAGGCGAAGAATTTCGCCGAGGTACATGCCGCTAATGAGCTTTTCGAATACCTGGGCGATGGGATAAGAGGTTTAATAGAGCTAAAAAATTATCACCATAGAATCTCCTAAAATACCCAATCTGGGATCAAAATCCCTAAGCTTCCAAATCCCAAATCTAGAATTCCCTAGATGCCAAATCCAAAGTCTAGATTCCCTCAGCTCCCGAATCCTAAATCTTAAATTCCTGAGCTCTCGAATCCCAAAACTAGAATATTTAGCCCCTGAATCCTCACATCTAGAATCTCTCAGCCTGTAAATCCTAAGTCTAGAATCATTCTGCTCCCAAATCCCAAATCTAAAATCCCTCAGCTCCCAAATCTAAAATCTAGAATCCCTCAGCTTCCAAATCCCAATTCCCTCATCTCCTGAATCCCAAACCTAGAATCGATCAGCTTCAAAATCCCAAACTTAGAATCCTTCAGCTCCCAAATCCCAAACCTATAATCTCTCAGCTCCCAAATCCAAAATCTAGAATCCCTCAGTTACACCAATTCAGTAGTCCAACCTGAAATCCCGGATTAAGACTCAGCCGATCAATTTCCCTATCAAACTCGGTGCGAAACTTGTCCAAACAGCCGTCCGCTCCGAAATTTCCCCACTCGGTGTTCACAACCACTGGCCCGTCCTTGCTGGTGTCAGTGACTCCCTCCAGACTGTCAGCGTAGCGCTCCATAGCCGAGCGTTTCTCAACGTAGGCCGCATTGGAGCCCGTGCCAACAATGGCCGCTATCTGGCAGCGGGGATCTTCTAGGGCGCAGGAGGCTAGAGTGCCAACTGTGTCATTGACTAGGGCGACGCACTTGATTGGCAATTCAGCTTTGTCGATTGCCTCCTGACAACAGGGGCACGCATGGCTGGTGTCTTTATTGATGCTTATAGTACATAGTATCGATCCCTCATCTGTGAATCCCATTGATCCCTATCTGTGAATCCCATTGATCCCTATCTATGAATCCCATTGATCCCTACCTATGAATCTCATTGATCCCTACCTATGAATCTCATTGATCCCTATCTATGAATCCCATTGATCCCTATCTATGAATCTAATTGATCCCTATCTATAAATCCCATTGATCCCTATCTATGAATCCCATTGATCCCTATCTGTGAATCTCATTGAACCCTCATCTGTGAATCTCATTGATCCCTATCTGTGAATCTCATTGATCCCTATCTGTGAATCTCATTGATCCCTATCTGTGAATCTCATTGAACTCTCATCTGTGAATCTTGTTGATCCCTATCTGTGAATCTCATTGAACCCTCATCTGTGAATCTTGTTGATCCCTATCTGTGAATCTCATTGATCCCTATCTGTGAATCTCATTGAAACTTCACATGTGAATCTTATTGATCCCTATCTGTGAATCTCATTGATCCCTATCTGTGAATCTCATTGATCCCTATCTGTGAATCTCATTGAAACTTCACATGTGAATCTTATTGATCCCTATCTGTGAATCTCATTGATCCCTATCTATGAATCCCATTGATCCCTATCTGTGAATCTCATTGATCCCTATCTGTGAATCTTATTGATCCCTATCTATGATTCTCATTGATCCCTATCTGTGAATCTCATTGATCCCTATCTGTGAATCTCATTGAACCCTCATCTGTGAATCTTGTTGATCCCTATCTGTGAATCTTGTTGATCCCTAATCTGTGAATCTTGTTGATCCCTATCTGTGAATCTCATTGATCCCTATCTGTGAATCTCATTGATCCCCATCTATGACTCCCATTGATCCCTATCTATGGAGTAAGTCCTGCTAAGTAAGTCTAGGTCTAAGTCTACTAAGTAAGTCAAAGATCCCTATCAATGAATCTTATAAATATAAATTCCTATTTGTGAATCTCATCTCCTTTGATCAATTATGATCCTAGATCACACGAATCTCGATAATAAAATTCAATAACAAGAGTAAAAGCCTAGAGTTAACAGGCAAGCCAAGTTACCTGCAACAATTTGCAGACATCTTGACCCACAACACCTTTAGCAGCGAAGCCTTTTGTCCACATAATCAAACTGCCGCTACTGAGGCCGTGTTGCTCCACTGGGAATGAGAAAGTAAAGCCGAGCTTGAACCGGTGGCCATTGGTGCCGGCGGACAAATTATTGGCTTGCAGAAAGTCGCGCAAAGTGCCGGCAATAAAATTGAACAGGTCGGCACCTTCACCAAGCATCAGCTCCTGCGTTTAAGAGATTTTTTTAATTTTAGAAATCAACATCCCTATTTTTCTACTATAAGTAGAAAAGTAAGCATTTTAACTTATTTTACAACAAAAAAATTAAATAAACAGGTTCTATATAAAAATAGCGCACCTGCGGCACGGCGTACACATCCTCGAGTATTTCCGGCTCTTTGCCTGTGCCTTGCAGATCAACCAACAACACTCGATAGTTGGTACCGCCTAAATCTAGGGCTAAGAATTTGCCAGTTTCGCTACCAGTAGGCAGGCTGGTCACGTAGGAGCAGAGCATTTTTAGGGCCGGTTTTAGGCCGCCGGATGTCTTTAGACCGGATTCGAAGCCCAGGGAAATCAGGTCCAATATTTGGCGATAGTTTTCCGCACTCAGGGTGAGACTTTCGATGATGCGTCGCGCCTGTGCGATAATTTTTTTGAAAGTCAATGAGCCATCAATTAATCAATAAAGTTTAAATGATTACAGTTGTTACTACAGACCCCTGTGGGCAAGATACGGGTAGTGAGTAACGAAATAGACCCTGAAAGGCAAGATAAAGGACCTGAATTTGTAGATAGAGGCCCTGAATGACATGATAAAGATCCTGAATGACCCTATACGGATCCAGAAGGACAAGATACAGATTCGGAATTGCAGGATACAGATTCAGAAGGACAAGATACAGATTCGGAATTGCAGGATACAGATTCAGAAGGACAAGATACAGATTCGGAATTGCAGGATACAGATCCAGAAGGACAAGATACAGATCCAGAAGGACAAGATACAGATTCAGAAGGACAAGATACAGATTCGGAATTGCAGGATACAGATTCAGAAGGACAAGATACAGATCCAGAAGGACAAGATACAGATCCAGAAGGACAAGATACAGATCCAGAAGGACAAGATACAGATCCTGAATTGCAGGATACAGATCCAGAAGGACAAGATACAGATTCAGAAGGACAAGATACAGATCCAGAAGGACAAGATACAGATCCAGAAGGACAAGATACAGATCCTGAATTGCAGGATACAGATCCAGAAGGACAAGATACAGATTCAGAAGGACAAGATACAGATCCAGAAGGACAAGATACAGATCCAGAAGGACAAGATACAGATCCAGAAGGACAAGATACAGATCCTGAATTGCAGGATACAGATCCAGAAGGACAAGATACAGATTCAGAAGGACAAGATACAGATCCAGAAGGACAAGATACAGATCCAGAAGGACAAGATACAGATTCAGAAGGACAAGATACAGATCCAGAAGGACAAGATACAGATCCAGAAGGACAAGATACAGATTCAGAAGGACAAGATACAGATCCAGAAGGACAAGATACAGATCCAGAAGGACAAGATACAGATCCAGAAGGACAAGATACAGATTCAGAAGGACAAGATACAGATCCAGAAGGACAAGATACAGATCCTGAATTGCAGGATACAGATCCAGAAGGACAAGATACAGATTCAGAAGGACAAGATACAGATCCAGAAGGACAAGATACAGATCCAGAAGGACAAGATACAGATCCAGAAGGACAAGATACAGATTCAGAAGGACAAGATACAGATCCAGAAGGACAAGATACAGATCCTGAATTGCAGGATACAGATCCAGAAGGACAAGATACAGATTCAGAAGGACAAGATACAGATCCTGAAGGACAATATACAGATCCAGAAGGACAAGATACAGATCCAGAAGGACAAGATACAGATCCTGAATTGCAGGATACAGATCCAGAAGGACAAGATACAGATTCAGAAGGACAAGATACAGATTCAGAAGGACAAGATACAGATTCAGAAGGACAAGATACAGATCCAGAAGGACAAGATACAGATCCTGAATTGCAGGATACAGATCCAGAAGGACAAGATACAGATCCTGAATTGCAGGATACAGATCCAGAAGGACAAGATACAGATCCAGAAGGACAAGATACAGATCCAGAAGGACAAGATACAGATCCAGAAGGACAAGATACAGATTCAGAAGGACAAGATACAGATCCAGAAGGACAAGATACAGATCCTGAATTGCAGGGTACAGATCCAGAAGGACAAGATACAGATTCAGAAGGACAAGATACAGATCCAGAAGGACAAGATACAGATCCAGAAGGACAAGATACAGATCCTGAATTGCAGGATACAGATCCAGAAGGACAAGATACAGATTCAGAAGGACAAGATACAGATTCAGAAGGACAAGATACAGATCCAGAAGGACAAGATACAGATCCTGAATTGCAGGATACAGATCCAGAAGGACAAGATACAGATTCAGAAGGACAAGATACAGATTCAGAAGGACAAGATACAGATTCAGAAGGACAAGATACAGATCCAGAAGGACAAGATACAGATCCTGAATTGCAGGATACAGATCCAGAAGGACAAGATACAGATTCAGAAGGACAAGATACAGATCCTGAAGGACAATATACAAATCCTAAAGGAAAAGATACAGATCTTAGAGGAAAAGATACAGATTCTAAAGAAAAAGATACATATCCTCAAGTAAAAGATACAGATTCTAAAGAAAAATATACAGATCCTGAAGACAAGATAATGATCCTGAATTGCAGGACACAGATTTTGAATGAAATAAAACAGACCCTGTATAGACAGATGACAAAATACAGACCAGGTCTTCACAATTAAAAAAAAGTAAACGTCTTTGTTTTAATAGTTTATCTAATAACACTATCAAAAGAAACTCAGAATTCTGAATAAAGGCTATAAAATGCGGAAATCAAACTGCCCTTATCGGACACAAAATCAGGTCAATAGTCCAAAAGTCAAATTTCAAGAGTTCAAAAAGATTATTTTGACTGTGGGTAAACCATTTATAACTGGATCAAAACTAATATCCTCTATTTGTTTACGAATAAGTGCCGCTAATATCAAAACTGATAAGAAGATCTTTGAGACCCGTTATCAATCAAATAAATTCAAAAGGCGGCGTAAAAAACAAACCACGTGATTAAAAAGCTGCAAGATCACCCCCTTATTAATCACTCTTAACCGCCCACCCAGTAACAAGACAAGGACGGAAATTAACTCTCCTAATTAAGCTATACGGCCCACGCAAAATCATCTAATTAATACATAAATATGATTTCTATATAAAGCATTTTCTTAGCTAGTTCTTACGCCTCTGCCTAGTTGACTAATAAGTTCATAAGGTATTTGCAAGCTACTACATAATAACACTAAGCTAGCCATCCTGTTGAGAATCAAATTGCGCACTTAGCATTAACTATATAAGGCATATAGTTTGGCCTAGCCACATACTCGCAACCGCTCCGCCTATATCTGTGGTATTATTTTCAATGACATTTATAATTCTACTCAAATTCTACTCAAAAAAATCCATGTCATAATTGACTTCTTATAAACATTGATTAATAAAATACTCGTGTTACGAAGCTAGTTCATGTCTTAATAACTAATTTGGCAGTCATAATAACCTGTTTATTCTAGCTTGTGTCATAAATATTTTGTTTTACCAGCTATCTATCTCACTACATAGAATAGTTCTCATTAAAAAAAGGAAATTAGCAACGCATAAAGCGAGCGTCAAAACATAACTGTCATTAAGTGACTTCAAGACAATATCAACCTATTATAGTTAATAACATGATAAACAATCAGACTTTACCTTAACGGGTAGCTCAGGCGTTTTCTTGTGCGTATCCAAAACCTCCATGTCGTTGTAGTTCTTCCTGCAACGATTTTTTTTCCAAAAATAAAACAGTTATTTAAAGAGGCTTAATTTATAAAGAGCGCAAGCTGGCCAGTATAGCACTGCTAATTGGCACACAGATTATTGGCACCCATCTCGTCAGTTAATTATGCAAGCGACCAATCGCTAAATTTTGGTAACAAATACGTATTTAGAATTTGCGAATTTCATTTTTGGGACAGAGAGGTAAAAGAATTGGCATTACGTGTGCACGACTGCTGTACTGATTCTACTGAATCCCTATAAAAAGCTACTGATGTGACAGTCTGTAGCAATTGGTCTATGCAGTGTGTGCACTAGACAAGAACACGCAGAGGGTACAGACAGACAGACAGACAGACAGGAAAAGCAACGTGGCTGTAGCATTTCTAAGTAAAGCAAAGACCGCCATTTCGATCAAGCCTAATCATTATTTATCAAACCTCGATTACGCAGTAGCTATCTCACTTTCCCTCGGGCGAGCGCGCACTTGTATCTAGTATCTTGATTATGACGCAAAACTCATCTGACAAATCGTGAGAAACTCCCAGGGAACAAAAAAACAACGAGGCAAGCATTTACAGCAATTATTTTCAACAGTATTAATGACAATAGCAAAGCACTGTCATTTAAGTTACACACGGGTCATTTTAGATAAGAAACAACGCCCAACGTACACACAGTTGTTACAGAATTATTATTGTATGCAAAACTCATTTCACAAGACAGCAACAATGTTAAAGTCAAGCATCAAGCTTTTTGTCTTAGTTTACTGGGTCAAGCGTCACAAGCTTGATAGCTATTACTTTCTCTAATTTACTTGTACTCTACTGCCATACCCATGGTTGCATAAACGCTAATCTATTTGATCTATTTACCAATCTAATGGTGTTTCTAATGGAGTTTCCATCTACAAATGTAAATTCAATATAGCGCAGGACAATATCAATTTAGAAGTAATATAAATGCATCAATGCTGTTTGATCTACACTTAAGTAAATAAAAGTGTAAAATATCATGCTTGTGAGTTTTTTCAACAGCTAAATCAATAATTGCAAACAGGAAAGAAAAGAAAACCTTTACTGTCACTTAGAAATCATAAAGACACCTTTGAAGGAAAACATTCAATATAACTGTGCTGAATCCAAGCTAAACTAAGGATGTCCACATTAATTAGTGAGAACAATGGTAAGATTTGCACTTTAATTGTGCCATATACAATCTGTCTAAAACCTGACCTGGGTGTCTGAAAGTAATAGTAGTATTAAAGTAAAGTTAAGTGAAGCCAATTAAAACTAAATGTTAAATTATACATTTTCTGCAATATATATTTTGTATTAGTGAGTATTTTTTCAAGATTATAAAAGCAATAGGCTGCATAGTTTACTACATTGATACCATTAAAAAGTTAGGAAATAATGACACTTACATGTTGTCTTGGTTGGGTGCAAGCAAGTTGTCAGTGAAGTAGTCTTGAGTAAATATGATAAATAGCTGGAAAAGGAAATAGCTAATATTTTTAGACTTTTAATAAGACATAGGTAAAACTACAGGCTATAAGCATAATTAATATGATAAGCTTGCCTATTTTGTTCAATTGATTTAGCTAAGTCTATATTTAGACTTAGCTTAGTCCTTAGTAGCAACTTCATAATACAAAACTTAGATATCCTAGTAGCTGTCTTTAAACATGGATCCACTTACTATTAGAGACTATTATTTGTAACCCATTGAACAGACTAAAGAAAATTTGTGTGCTTTAGCAAAATATTTAAATGATAAATTGCTATAGTCCAACTAACCTGGATTTTTTGGTGCATATATAGGACATGTATGAATATAGAAATTTAACTTATAATTATTTTATATCCAGAATTCATTAGATTTTTTATTGAGTAACAAGGATAGATTATGACTTTATAAACTAAGGTATATTAACCTTGTATTCGAAAAATAGTAAGACTAAGAATATAGTATAGATTTAGTCTATTAAAAGCCATTTGAAAGTTAAAAAATGGCTAGTTGATAAATGCTAATAATAATAAAATAGCTATAGCCAAGAATACTTAAGTTTTTGTGGAACCTAATTTTGAGTTAAGATTTGAAAGATTGGAATGTATTTTTTTCAAGTCCCAGAATAGCCCTATTACTAAATTAATGATAATAGACATATAAAGCAATACATATAAAAATTGGAATAAAATTTCATAGGGCCTATCTTAGGTTAAATTTTAGGATTCAAATAAGATTTAAGATACTATAGTATCTCATATGCCAATTGCAAATCAACTAAACTATAAAAATATAATGTTTAAGACTTTCTAGGCTAATAGCTAAGCCTAGGCCTACATTGACACACATCACTCCTAGCTACCTATGCTGCCCTTTATAGGCCATAAAAGTTGAAATAAAGTTAGCACCATTATGTTTGGTGCATAACCTAGACTAAATTTCTTCACATTAGGCCTAATGTGAAGATATTTCGCTTTGATACATTTTCCCTACTGGTAGGCCTACTAAAAAACTAGGCCCTTCGATTGATTGCGATAAAAATTACTTCCAGTCGAATTAAGCGGCATGCAAACGAAATACAAAATTGAAGGCGCGGGTGTGGCCAAGGAGGTGTGACTCGGGTGTGCCCATGCAATTTAAAAAATCCATCAAACCGAAGGTCAAATCATGGGTGGCGGATGTAGAGTACAATTCGCAAAACAATAACGTTTTAGTATTTTCTTCACAAGATGTCCAAGTTTTTTTGTTACAAAATTGTTTCTTTCTTTACTCTCTACTAATTTTTTCTCTAATCTTTTAATAATAACTTGTAAGCACGAAATATTTGTTGTTTATCTCCCTTAAAACCGGCTTGCAATATAATAATTTCCTATCCACGAGGGCGCTACGAAAGCTGTTAGAAAATTTCAGTGAGAGAGCTATTAAAAATATTAGAGTACGAAACGTGTTAGTCCCAAACTCCTAACTACCACTCGTACTTAGATATTTTATGAGAGTTTACGAGGGGTGTCTGACAAGTGTTCTGGCACTTCCACATTGAATCCCAGTAAAATCTGAAACAACTTCAAACACAACCAAAGGACAACTTGAGGTTACGTCAAAGATTAAATATTGGAGTTTAAAGCCCAAGCTCACGTTTAAGTTGTCAATAAAAAAACTGTGGTGAATTACTACTAGGAGGCCCTTATTTACTACTTAATACATTCTTGAGTTAGACGTTACATGCTGTTTAATTTTATGCTGCTCAGGGGACTAATTTTGCTGCAGAGATTTTCTAGCTTCTTGGGGAGATTTCTGCTGAGTACATGAGTGATTTAAAATGTCTGTCTGCGGTCTTTCAAACGATCCCTACATGCTGGCATAAAAATATAATTTATTATTAATTTCTGCAGAGCAGGAAAAAACTAACATTTTAGGAAGGCATTTTGTATATTAGAAACTGAAATCTGAAACTTTCACTCCAATTGTGTGTTGGTTACTATCATCGTTGAATCAAAATTTGACTTGTTGAAATTTGTGCTGCAATAATGCGATAGTATATTAGCATAGTAGATATTTTATTAAAAAAATATATAGATATTCAATGGCACATTTAATCAAAACAGCGAAGCAACAAAATAGAGAAATCCAGTTTCTATTGAATATTTCTATTGTTAATACCGGAGAAAATTTTTTTGTATTGTCACATCATCAATAAATTACGAGCGTATACGAATGCAAATGTTTTCCTAATCTCTTTGGCAAATAATACTGTTTTGATTTCATAAGTAATTTAATACATGTATAATTCAACAGATATCATGCGTTCATAATCAAAATTAGAAATCAAACAATGATTTAATTGTAACGATCATGGAGAAATTCAGAGAAATTATTGGGTTTTCAAAAGTAGCTTATCTAAATCAAATATTAAGCCCCTGAACTGACACATCGTTCACTTCGGGATACTCGCCGGAAGTCCGTTGCTGCTGCTGCTGCTGCTGCTGCCGCTGCTGACTAACCTGACGACGTCGATAGACCAAAACGCCACTAATCGTTGCGGCAATCAGGCAGGCTAAACCGACAGCCAACGAAGCCCACTGAGCCGCCTTGGCAAGTTGAACAGCCAGCAAAACGCTTCCCTTGAACGTGTCAGCCGAATTAGCATCAATAGTGGCCGATTCGTTCACCCAGAGCAGCGGCATAAACACTGGCACAATTTTATTGGACGAATGAAATCCCGGCCCAGATCCTACAGCCAAATTCACTTGCAACTTTTTGGCCGCACGCATCACTAGGCCGGTGTGGGGCTCCACGTCTAGCCTGGTGGCGCAGTCTGGCGATGGCTGCAGGCCAATGACGGCGTCAATGTAGTGCTGGGCGGCTTGGTAGAAGTGCGGCTGCGAGGCCACGCCCGGCACGCCTTGGATTTGGGATTTGGCACAGAAATTTTAGATGTTTACTAAAAATAGTGCCATATTCGTAAATAATTTGAATCTTTAGTAAAAAGCGCCATTAATAAACCTCAATTGTCATTCTTAGTTTACAAAGCGCTATTCCTAGGCCTCAACTGCCATTTATAGTTTACAAAGTGGCATTCCTAAACATTAAGTGCCACTTTAAGCTTACAAAGCGCCATTCCTACACCTTATATGCCATTTTTAGCTTTCTAAGCGCCATTTCTAAACCTCAGGTACCATTCTTTAGTTTACAAAGCGCCATTCCTAAATCTCTAGTGCCATTCTTAGTTTTTCCAAGCGCTATTTATAAACCTTGAGTGCCAGTCATTGTACAAACTACAAAGTGCTATTCCTAAACATCAAGTACCATTTTTAGTTTGCAAAGCGCCATTACTAAACATCAAGTCATCAATTGCCATTTATAGTTTACAAAGCGCCACTACTAAACATTAAGTGACATTTTTAGCTTACAAAGCGCCATTACTTAACTGTATATGCCATTTTTAGTTTTTTAAGCTCAATTCCTAAACCTCAGGTGCCATTTTTTAGTTTACAAAGCCATTCCTAGACCTCAAGTGCCATTAATAGTTTACAAAGTGCCAGTTCTAAACCTCAAGTGCCATTCTTAGTTTTCTAAGCGCCATCCCTAAACCTTGAGTGCCATTTTCAGTTTTAAAAGCGCCATTCCTAAACCTTATGTGCAATTTTTAGCTTACAAAGCGCCATTCCTAAACCTTATGTGCAATTTTTAGCTTACAAAGCGCCATTCCTAAACCTTATGTGCAATTTTTAGCTTACAAAGCGCCATTCCTAAACCTTATGTGCAATTTTTAGCTTACAAAGTGCCATTCCTAAACCTTATGTGCAATTTTTAGCTTACAAAGCGCCATTCCTAAACCTTATGTGCAATTTTTAGCTTACAAAGCGCCATTCCTAAACATTAAGTGCCATTTTTACCTTGCAAAGCGCCATTCCTAAAAATTAAGTGCCATTTTTAGCCTGCAAAGCGCCATTACTAAAAATTAAGTGCCATTTTTAGCTTGCAAAGCGCCATTACTAAAAAATTAAGTGCCATTTTTAGCTTACAAAGCGCCATTCCTAAACATTAAGTGCCATTTTAGCTTGCAAAGCGCCATTGCTTAACCGTATATGCCATTCTTAGTTTTATAAGCACTATTACTATTAATTGAGACTTAAGAGCCTAAAATCAAAAGTTAAAAAAAACATGAAATCGAAAGAAACGGAAACCCACCAGGCTGACAGGTGGTGAGATTGAGCACCCCGGAGTCCAGACAGACTCCGCCAACGCAGAATCCCTCGTTATCCGGATTGAGACTATTATTATAAAACACTTCGGCAGGAGCGGTAAAGCTCAGCAAGTCAATACCACGCACTTTACTCGGACCGTCGTACGTGACGTAGATCGAACGGCAAATATCGGTGCTAAAGATGTACAATCGTTTGGCCGGATCAACAGACGGCGGGAACATTGTCCCATCCGTGCCATTGATCATGTTGGCCGAATCGCTAGACCAAGTTGACAGGCTGCTGCTGAACTGCCAGCGGTCCACCAGCGCCAGCTGGTCCACATCCGCCTAGAGGAGTGGTTTTTGGAGACGAGTTATCTGGGGTGAATAATTCTAGCATCGGAGTGACATTTCTCCAAGATGAGTGACAATTTTACAGTGGGATTGATTTTTTCAATTTTCCAAGAGAGAGTCTATTTCACTAGAGAGTGATAGTTTCCTAGGGAGTGACAGTTTCCTAGAGTGTGACAATTTTCCTAGAGAGTGAAAATTTTCTTAGAGTGTGACAATTTTCCTAGAGAGTGAAAATTTCCCTAGAGAGTGACAGTTTCGTAGAGAGTGACAGTTTCCTAGAGAGTGAAAATTTTCTTAGTGTGTGACAATTTTCCTAGAGAGTGAAAATTTCCCTAGAGAGTGACAGTTTCGTAGAGAGTGACAGTTTCCTAGAGAGTGACAATTTACCTAGAGTGAAAATTTCCCTAGACAGTGACAATTTCCTTAGAGAGTGACAATTTTCCAAGAGAGTCTATTTCCCTAGAGAGTGACAGCTTCCTAGAGAGTGACAATTTTCCTAGAGTATGACAATTTTCCTAGAGTATGACAATTTTCCTAGAGAGTGACATTTTAGAGAGTGACCATTTCCTAGAGAGTGACAATTTTCTAGAGTGATAAATTTCCTCCTCACCTCGCCAGTGAATATCAAGTACTCGCCATCATCCGTACCATTTTTGCCATAGAACAGGCCAACAACAGGATTTAACTTGTAGCCAACAAATTTGACAATATCGGAACCAAATTTCAATGTGGGATCCTCGTATCCCCACAGGATTTCTTTGACTGTCCGCAGCATTATTGGCGGATTATTAGTAGATACGAACAGATCTTCAGCCAGACTTTGAATCAAAGCCGAACGATATCGTAGCAGATTAGTGAGTGTGAAATAGGCCAAGTTAACCATGGCTAACTCAGTGTCCTCAGGACAACAAGACAAATCTGGTCGGAAATGAAACGATCTGTACTCTTTATAAGCTATGGTAGAATTGGAATAAGTGGTGATGTTGCCCTTCCGACGCTCCTCCTGATAAGTGAACGGACCAATTTGTTGAACAGAAGGCTTGGAGCCTTTGAGAAACTCGGCCCCATTGGTGAGATTGAATAGCCAGAACTGCATGTACACTGGCGTGGTGTCTGTTGGCGATTTCCAGGTGTCATAGGTGACGCTGCCATTCTTAATAGGCAGCATGTCGGCTATGAGACTGTGAAACAGCATTGGAAATCCAATGGCTACGGTGACAGACAGTAAGACTAAGCCCACACCCAGGCCGATACTGCAGCACAGGCCGCAGCAGACTCTGTTGCAGCCACGCCTTTTAGTGTCAACTTCTCGAGGCGTCAACTGCTCACGATCGTTGTTGCTGCTGTCTTCGGTCATGGCGATGGCAATATAGATTTTGCTGCAAATTAATAATAATATATTAGTTGTCAGCAATTTGCATAGCCATATTCTAATGTACTAAAAGCTAAATCTTCAGGAGGGCTGGCTGTAGGCACATTGACGCTTTAAAGCGAAATCTTTCCACAACCAGCGACTGGGCATGACTGTCCATTGCGCTGACCCTGATGTGCGTTCAGTCACACTAAGTACGGCATAGACACACACACACAGGCCAGCACCCAGTCACGCGCCCACATAGGGTGTACAAACCGGTAATTCCAGGCATGTACACTCTCTATGGGCATAAATTCCACAACTGGCCCATAGCTCAACCAATTCGTGCACAAGGCCCCAAATTAATGTGACCAGCTGCACACGAAACCGCGCTAGCGAAAATAGCCAACCTACAACGCGGGGTCGAACCTGAACTAGTGGCACACAAGGCAGACGCGCTAGACCGACGAGCCACTCGCCCACACGCCATCTAGTGTACATTTGATATGTACATCATAGACAGGTGGATTAGAGGGTTAGGCGGATGCGTAACGCAGCTAGCTGCGGCTGTGCCGTGGGCTGTACATCTGGTCGAAAGATCGGGTGTCTAAATTTGAATTATAACGGCTTACTAAATCAAGTACTTGGCACACATCAATTTAGAAACTAAAAGAACAAAAAACCAGCAAACAAAACAACTGTTTTCAATCCAAAATCAATATTTATTTTTTTACTTAAAAAAGCAAAATTTCTAAGCATCCATATCTTGGATAGTGACATAGAGGAAAAACAGTGTGGCATTTTTGCTTGAATAACCGCTGCAACTAAACAGATTCAAACAAACAAAAAAACAATTCAAAGACTAATGGAAGGCATGGAAATAGGCAGACAGTAAATTGAAAAAACTAGCAAGGCAAAAGTGGAAAAATCAGCAAGAAATGCTTGTTTAAAGAAGAAAAACAATTTTGGCATGACAGATTGTTTCTTTACAAATGTTTTTTATTCAAATATTGCACTAGAATGTAATTTTACGGCTAGTGTTGTGGCGGAAGCTTATTCGGCATAAAATTCTTTACTCTTAAAATAGTAGATTTAAAAAATAGAAAAAAACAGACAATAATTTGCTAAAACAAAGACTTTAAGGAAGACAAGGAAGATGGGAGATGGAAAACAAAGACTGATAGGGAAGACAACGAAGAGGGGAGAAGGAAAACAAAGACTGATAGGGAAGACAACGAAGAGTGGAGAAGGAAAACAAAGACTGATAGGGAAAACAAGGAAGAGGGGAGAAGGAAAACAAAGACTGATAGGGAAGACAACGAAGAGGGGAGAAGGAAAACAAAGACTGATAGGGAAGACAACGAAGAGGGGAGAAGGAAAGCAAATACTGATAGGGAAGACAACGAATAGTGGAGAAGGAAAACAAAGACTGATAGGGAAGACAACGAAGAGGGGAGAAGGAAAACAAAGACTGATAGGGAAGACAACGAAGAGGGGAGAAGGAAAACAAAGACTGATAGGGAAGACAACGAATAGTGGAGAAGGAAAACAAAGACTGATAGGGAAGACAACGAAGAGGGGAGAAGGAAAACAAAGACTGATAGGGAAGACAACGAAGAGGGGAGAAGGAAAACAAAGACTGATAGGGAAGACAACGAATAGTGGAGAAGGAAAACAAAGACTGATAGGGAAGACAACGAAGAGGGGAGAAGGAAAACAAAGACTGATAGGGAAGACAACGAATAGTGGAGAAGGAAAACAAAGACTGATAGGGAAGACAACGAAGAGGGGAGAAGGAAAACAAAGACTGATAGGGAAGACAACGAAGAGGGGAGAAGGAAAGCAAAGACTGATAGGGAAGACAACGAATAGTGGAGAGGAAAACAAGAAATAGGGGAGAAGGAAAACAAAGACTGAAGAAGAAGGAAGACGGACAAGAGAACTATTAGAATACATTCATAATTAACCAATAAACAAAGACTGTGTTAACCCTAGCCTTTTTCTTGACTTTAAATCTTAGGCGAGAGTAAAAAAATGGTTTTCTAAATTCCTCTTAATATAATAGTATAAAAATGGTAGTCGAACAAAGACTTATTAATGATAATGAGATCATAAATAAGCGCTGCATCTATCTACGCTATAAAAATTGTGTATTTATTGTGTATATTTCCGAAATTATATGAGCATATGCAGACCAATAAGATACGCAATAATAAATTAGTTTATGAATGGCTTCAGCTGCTTGAAATTATACTACTTTTTTGAAGTCTGAAATATACGGCATAGTTAATTCGATTGTTAACCTAAAAATTCCGCTCTAAAGAAGTCAAGTCGGATCAACTCAGATCGCCAGGACTGCCGTGAACCCGGAACCTGTACAGACACGTGTGCTCAGCCCCGTGATTGCTGTGAATGAGCAGCTCAACAGCAGGATAAACTGCCGGCCGACTGTCGCCATCTTTAGTCGAAATTGTAAACGTTTGACTAGCCGGACCAGTTTCGGCGTCATACACAAAGTTGCCTAGCAACTGAGCCTCACTAAACGAATCCGACTCAGACAAAAGGCCATAGATAGAAAAATTTCTCGGCGCGCTAGCGGCGGCGCCGTTGTACGTCAGACTGCGCGGCACGTGATCAATGGTGACGCTGTGCACTCTGGCTGGCACAGCCAAGCGCACTACGAGATGGCCGGGGAAGCCAGCAAACGGCCAGCACTCGCCAAGTTGAATGCCAGGCTGCAGGGCCACATTCGGGCCGTTAGAGTAGGCGATGATTGACAAGCCGAACAGGCTTAGATAGGATCGCTTGGCCGAATAGACTCGGGTGCACCTGGGGAGATCACGATTGAAATGCCATCTGATTGGGAATCCAAATAACTCTATAGAAAGCTACACAATTTTGTCACAATATCCTATCACACAGTCACCATATCCTATCACACCGTCACAATATGCTATCACACACAGTCACCTATCCTATCACACACTGTCAGAATATGCTATCACACACTGTCACAATATCCTATCACCCACTGTCACCATATCCTATCACACAATGTTACAATATGCTATCACACACTCTCACAATATCCTATCACACATTGTCACAATATCCTATCACACACTGTCACAATATCCTATCACACACTGTCACAATATCCTATCACCCACTGTCACCATATCCTATCACACAATGTTACAATATGCTATCACACACTCTCACAATATCCTATCACACATTGTCACAATATCCTATCACACACTGTCACAAAATGCTATCACACACTGTCACAAAATCCTATCACACACGGTTACAGTATCCTATCACACACGGTTACAGTATCCTATCGCACACTGTCACCATATTCTATCACACACTGTCACAGTTTCCTATCACACTGTCACAATATCCTATTACACACTGTCACAATATCCTATCACACACTGTCACAATATCCTATCACACACTGTCACAATATCCTATCACACACTGTCACAATATCCTATTACACACTGTCACCATATCCTATCACACACTGTCACAATATCCTATTACACACTGTCACAAAATGCTATCACACACTGCCACAATACCCTATCACACACTGTCACCATATTCTATCACACACTGTCACCATATGCTATCACACACTGTCACCATATTCTATCACACACTGTCACCATATTCTATCACACACTGTCACCATATATCCAATCACACACTGTCACCATATATCCAATCACACACTGTCACCATATCCTATTACAGACTGTCACAATATCCTGTCCTTTCTTATTATTAAGTCCCGTATTCTGCTTGATGTCCATGTGCCCACTTTCTTGTAGTAAAAATTCTCTGAATAATTAGAATTTCGAAGAATAATGCTTTAATTCATTTCCACTATCACAAAAAAGCTTCACTGGCCCACCTAACGCTGACAGCATAAGCCCCGGCGCTGAACAGAGCAAAATCCGGCAGCTGATCGGCTGGAGATTGGCACCAAGAGGAATTATTTGGCACAGACACCGAGGACAAAGACGGCAAGCTGTGCACATTTTGCTGCTTGGACTCCAATTGTTTCAAACGATTTTGAGAATCTAGTACAGTTCGACGCAATTGATCAATAGTTCCCGATGAAACGGAATCTCTCGAAGTGAAATGTTCTTTCTGCGACACAACTAAACTAGCAAGTTGGGTTTGGCGTTCGGCTAAACTAGCAAGCTGCCTGCGATATTGGTTGCCAAGTCGAACAAGATCGGCGCGCAGACTGTGCAGCTCAGTAAACAAACTCTGCACGGAGCTATTGACCGACCCGGCAGCTGTCAACGCATCAGCGCTGCCGGCAATCGCTTCGTCTGTACGTCGATTCAATCGTTCAGCGACGTTTTCAACCTGAGAGGCGACATTAGCAATCTTGGACGACAAAGAAGCCGACAAAGATTCGGTTGATTTAGTTGAAGATTGAGCAGCTTTCTCGGCGTTATTAGCGACTGCCTCAATGGAAGCCGTCAATTTGGAGGCTGACAACTCGACATTGGCGAATTGGGATTCTAATCGGTTTAATCTAGCAACTAGAGCGTCGAGAGCATCGGCAGAGGCCAATTTCGCGGTCGATACTGTTGGCTTCTGTTGGTGTTTTGGCGGCGGCGGCAGTGGAGTTGGAGTTGGAGTTCGCACTCGTTGCTGGCGCTCCAAATCGGCAAATGCGCTCTTCAGATTCGATATTTGAAGCTCGAGAGCAGACAATTCCGCTCGGGAACAACCGACATTGGAAGGACTTGAAAAAGAATCTGACAGCTTCGTCGAATGATCTGGCAAAGAAGCTTTAAATGGCCAAGATTTTGTTGAATTGGCAGCAAAAGCCGCAATAGCAATCGCACTATCGCGTAGCCATAGCAACAGGCAGCCAGCAAAGGACGCGGCGGTAGTGAAAGACTCGCTGGCGACTTTGGTAAATTTGCGAGCAGCCGAAAGAAACATTTCACCAGAAGATGACACCAAAACCTGCTTTATCTCCTGGTTAGGCTGTCTTAGAAGCAGCAGCAGAATCAGCAGAAGCAGAAACAGCAGGGGCAAGACAAAGCACATGCAGTAGCGCCTTGGACGCCTCTCAGAAACAACACTAGTAAAGAAGACTGTTGACTCCGAGGTGAAGCCTTGACGAATTGTTACAAACACCGTTCGACTGGCGGACACTGGCAGTTGAAGAACTCGCACCAAACCCGATGTAGCAGAGCGACTTGCCGTACCAGATGATCTACCAATGGTGACAAAAGCTTCTCGAGCATAGCTGAGCACAAAACTACAGATATTAGCCATTGACACGAGTGGATACACTGCTAAACGTTTAATTCTAGCTGTGCTAAACAAGCCTGCGGTCCAATAAGCTCCACGGGTCACTATGGCAACTGAACGCGTCGTTCCACTCATGAACTTGTTAACTAGGGCTGTTGCAACTCCGTGGAAGTACACAACGACAAAGACTATTGCGGCTGCTGATGTTGAGCGAGCCAATCTTATGTAGTAGTATATGGCGCTAATTAACCACATCAACGGATTCAATCTATTATTATTGACAAGTTCTTGCCCGTTTTCTGCTCCTAGTTCGTTCTGTTTAACGCCAAGACGAGCTTCAATCGAGCCTTTCTCCTCCTCAGCGTCGCTCAGCTGCGATTCGTCAATGTCTTTCTCATCGTTGTAACCTTTGCGGGCACTGCCGGTGGCCTGGTTGCTACGCCATAGCGAGCTAAAGCCGCCAGCCAAAGACTGACGAAAACTGCTACTGCTGCTAGGAGAAGCGTGCTCTAGCTCTTTGTCTTCTAAATTTTGATCCACTTCAGCTTCGTCAACTTCGCTTCTGTTGCTATTGTTGCTGCTAAAAGCCAGCCGAGATTTTAAGCCTTTGAATACGCTGCGACTACTACTGCTATTGTTAACCAATCCTGCTGATGATACTACTCGCCGACTGGTATAAGTAGTAGTTATCGTTCTTGTAGTCCTACTAGTAGTAGTAGCAGCACTGGCACCTGATTCCAGAAGAGCCAGACTTCGATGCTGCCTATTTCTAAGAAATCTAACACCTCCTCCGCCTGCGTCCGTCATTGACGAAGTTGTGGACAACGTTGGCGACAAAGTCAGCGGCGTGGCTGGCTGACTAGGAACATCCTGGTCGCCGTTGTGCCGACGATCAGACCGACGCGATGGTCGCATCTGCGCGATTTTTTTAAATAAAAAAATGAAAACAAAGACTAATAACAGGAACAAAGACAAACTTATCATGTTTTTTGCAAAAAAATTACCTGGCATTCAACGTGACCGCAATTTTTGCCACCCTGTTTTCTACACTCGGATCTCAATAACCTGTCGGAAGGCTCAACAACCACTGACGCAGAGGCTATTGACGAACGAATTGAAGATGGCGAAGAATTTCGGGATTCGCTGTAGCGAGACATTGCTTGCTGTTAGTTTTAATTTTATTTCTTCTCACTTCTGGCTAATTGATTTGAATGTTGATATCTGGAAATTTTATAGATAGCGTTCAAGTATCAATCGAATAGTAAAGGTATTGTTGTTCCCATAGACAGCTTAAGAGTCAACTCTTTTTTATAAAGCTTGTTTCTTCTAATAGCAGATTGAGAGAGATTGAGAAAAAAAGTAGACGGTTTTTTATACCTACGCACGGAAAGCTCATCTTACAAGCTCTTTCCAAAACGAACTGCCAGAAACATCAAAAGGCATCTCTGACCCCATGCTTCGAGGGTACACTGGAGAGATGTGCACATCGTTAAAAAACCCTAACACACACAGAGAGGAGAAACTAAACGCAATAAAATTTGCATATTTTGTCAATTTGTTCATCAAAAGCACCGTGCCCACCCTAGCTTGTCTTGAGTACTGTTCAAAGCAGCTAAATAGGCTTGAATCTCTGCTCTTTCATTATTCTCTCTTTCCATTGTTGTTTAGAGTCTAGAGTCGATTCAAAAGCTATTCATTCAATAAATTTTTCAGCAGGGTCATCTTTTCAGGCGAGGTAAAAAGAATAGCAAGACTGAATAGCAATAAGTACGATCTAACTTTAAAGCGAAAAAGCTAATGAATAAATAGTTTCTATTCCTGATTATTTGTGATTAAAAACATTGCTCACTGCCCTGAACTGCAAATCAATGACCTACTAAACCTGATAAAAAGATTTCATGAAATGCAAAGCTTCTATACTTTTATCCACCAATAAAAAAATAACTTTGATTCGTTATTATGCTTGGCCTTATCACTAATCTAAAACTAGGAGCACAATAGCATACAATTTTCAACAAAATTAGAATTTGGTTGAATAAAATTTTTGCAAATAAATATCATCTTTAAGGCAAATATTAGTTTAAAATTCTCAAATAAAATTTTGTGGTCAATGGTCTACATTATGCCATAAAATGTTTCTAGCCATAATTTTGATGATTGCCTTCAGTCTTCAGATGGATGAGCCTCAGGCGGCTGAAGCTGCAGATTTGCAGTTAAAAAAAACAGCATTGCAAGAAGATCGGATGGTGTGACCTGCCCCCTAAGAGACAACCGCCTGGAGATGGAGATCACACACAGATCGCGTCTCCAGCAGTGACACCAGCCGCGCTGCAGACGACAATCTGAGGCTTGCTTGCCAGGTGGTCCGCGCTGATCGAGACAGTGCAGCTCTGTCAGTCTAACGCATCTAAGGTCTAACTCAAACCTCGCAAGCCCAATCGCATATTGCCGAAGCTGCCGCCTCACCTGTAAGTAGTGCACTAAGGGATCCCTTTGTATTTGATAAACTGTTGTAAATATTTTGCATTCTTATTCGATACTGGATCAAAATCTGATGTACTAGGAAGCAACAACTGGATAATGCTGTGTAAAAACTTTGCAAAAGTATTGTCTCCTACAACGACAAACAGATCTACCAAAAAATTGGCGATTTTCAAGCACATTGTACGTCTGCTGACCCGCAGTTCCTACGACATCATTCTTGGATTTGAATTTTTGGAGAAGTTTGGCACCTCCTTGAACCTCACCTGCAGGACTTTATACTTTAAGTCTGCTACACCCGCGCTGAAGCGGGTGTAGTGTCGAGTGTGTTTCAAATGCTTTAATTCCACCACAATGTTTGGTGGGGATCAAGGAAAATTTGCCCTTGAATAGATCCACAACTCGATAAGATCAACAGAAAAAAGTCCGCAGCTCAAATCCACGCCAATACGCTGATCGGAATTGCTAGAGTGCTCCATCTTCCAGATCTACAGTTTTTCACGCCTGAGCCAAGAGCGACAGTTCAGCAGCTAGTTGAGGAGGATAAGAATGCATGGATTGGCGAGATCAACATCAGCGACAGCCTGACTGCTAACAGCGAGAGTGAGTCATAAACCTGCTGAAACGGCATAAGCACATCTATCAGGATCATGAAGGTGCATTAATAGTGTAAACAGTGACACAATCATGCCTCTGGCCATGAAGACTAAGCACAAGCTGCTCTACTGCGATATGCAGCTGAGAGATCCTCTGTTTAACCACACAAGAGGCAATTGCGTCACTACTACTGAGCCCTGTACGACCCTCAGGTGGCTGCGTGCTTCTTTATTATAGTTTCAAATAGACAATGGGCAAGGTGGCTCTCACTGGAGTTCACCAAGTACAGTTTTTGAATTTGTGCTCCTAGCTCCAAGAGGGCACCCCGTGTAGGAGGATGACCCAGAAGTCAATCAGGGAAGGCAGATAGTTAAGAGACTCTGGAATAGCAAGTGGCCAATGGACATGGTAGAAAAGAACTTTGGCTATCTATAAGGAGCAGCAACCTGGTGCCATAGTCAACACCATCTGAGTAATCATGGGATCTGTACCAGACCAGAGAAGCTACCTTGCCTAGCCTGCTATCAATGCCCCGACTATAAGAAAACAGTGGGCGATGCTGAATCTGGCTAGTGACATTGCAGAGGAGTGAAGAAATGAGCTCTGTGATTTCTTTTCCAGCATTGTGAATATGCTGCCTGTATCTCTATCTTGGCTGGGAAGGATGACTTTGCTATCTTACATTCCAAGATTGTGCAGCTTGCCCTAAAGACTCTAGGCAATAAGCAACTGGCATAGATGAAGTACCAGTTAAGGTATTATAGATCCCATACTAGGTCCTCATTACCAAGGGCAAGGAAAAGCCTATAGCTACCTATACTGGCTAGTAGCTAATACCTACACCCTTGATTCAGCAAGTGGAACAACCTAAATCAAAAACCTTACTTGCAGGTATTTGATCTGATTGCCCTTGAGCTATTTTCCTAGTCCAGGAACTATTTTATTTTCCATATAGGGCTATGCTTAGTTAGTTCTATATAGATTATATTTTGTATTAGTTTATTATAGTGAATAGTATTTTTATTAAATATCTGAAATGCTAATTAATGTACTTTGTCAGTTTTTTATATTTATATTATATGCAACATTTACTGATATGCACATAATTTAGTAATACTAAAAGTATATTTAAAATATAATGATTTTAAAAACAAATATGTTAGGTATTTGTAATTATGATGCCACTAATAATGGCCAATACTAAAAAGGCAATAACTAAGTTAATGGTGATGGTTATCAAGTTTATATAGTCTAGTCTGGACTATATGAGGGCATAATAAAACAATAGACAATAGTATAGCATAGCTAATATAGCAAATTGTTGTGCATAGAAAAGTAAATTATAACTTTCTATACTAGGCCTATAACTATAAATATAATGTAATAGATATTCCTAAGTTTTTATGTATCATTGAGTCCTATTTTTTATCCAATCTCTTAAATTTTATTTTGTAAATCTTTATTTAATATAGCATATAATATTTGGGGGCAAGTGGCTTGGCGGTCTAGCACGTTTGCCTTGTGTGCCACTAGTCCAGGTTTGACCCCGCGTTGTAGGTTGGCTATTTCCCCTAGCGCGGTTTTGTGTGCAGGGTCACATTAATTTGGGGCCTTGTGCACGAATTGGTTGGGCTATGGACCAGTTGTGCAATTTACGCCCATGAGGGCAACCCCCCAAGGCATAAAGAGTGTACATTCCTGGAACTGCCGCTTGTACACCCTATGTGAGTGCGTGCCTGGATGCCAGCCTGTGTGTGTGTGTCTATGCCTGTATACCATATTTAGTGTGACTGAATGCACTTCAGGAGTCAGCACAATGGACAGTCATGCCTAGTCACTGGTTGTGGGACAATGTTGCTTTAAGCGTCAAAGTGCCTGCAGCCCTCCTGCAGATTTAGCTTTTAGCATATAATATTTTCTTTCTAATAATAGGTAACCAACCAATAGAATATATAGCAGCCTTGCCTAGCTCAAAGGCAAAAAGTCTTAAAATTGGCCTAGTTGTTATTAACTGTATAGCTAAAAACATAGATTACTAATATTGCTAGCATAAGTACCATTGTTCATGAGTGTTCATTGGCCTTGATCATGAGTATGACTAGGACAGGCAAGCTAATGTTGAACCTAGGCCTTAACCTAAGCAAGAAATGTTACAACTAGGGCCTATACTACATGCCTGTATCTCTTGCCTGTAACATGACGGTTTTAAATTTTAACCATACTGTTTAAAAACATTTCTATGGCTATGGGGAATAGTAAATATAAAAAAGTGCTCTACTCCATATATTATGTTACTCTATAAACTAATATCTTTAATTTGGAAAATAATAGTAACTATGAATTACTATTTGCCATTTATTTAAATACCCAAGGCCAAAGTGGAATGCAACATTGCAATGGAATAGATTTATGATACTGAATCATAGCCAAAAGTAAAATGGATGAAAATATTTATATAAAAAAATATATTATCATTAACCATTTAAGAGATTTTACTTGTGTTTAGTTTTTTAAATTGAAATATTATATAAAATATAGGACTGTATTTATATATAGGATATTAGATATATAGGATGATATATCTCTATACTTCTTTCAAATAAATACACATATTGACATAATACAGAATAATAAATCTTTTGATTTGCCTGCAAATCATGCGCCAAATATCTTTTTGTTAACATGCACTACATCAATTATCAGTTTATCACTAGGGTATAAATGCAGCATATTATGCTCACAGAGCAGCCAGAGCCACAGGGCCCTACCTACTACAAATATAGCTAGGCTCCTAATTAAAGCATAATGGATATTTTATATTTATTAGGCCTATCCACATTGAAAATATAGCCCAAAGAATCGACAAAAATGCTTATAAAGGATTTTACCTATCATATGGAACATAACCACTATATGTACATTTTTAACGACCCAATGCCTACTACAAAATAAAAAGCAAGTTAAAAATATGCATGCTATTTCTACACGCTTATGACAAGGTAAATATGACTTGCCAATCCATGACATGTTTGTTCGTGCGAGTCGCACACAATAAAGCAGGCTGTTTTGCGGCATTGATTTTCGGGATTTTAGCTGTTTAGTTTTGAGGACGGGTAGGTTTGGGATTAAGAATGAAAGAAAAATCCCTAGAGTCCTTCTCGGGTCGGTAGTTGATGTTGAAATCGCGGGAAATTTTCTTCGAAACCGATTGTCGATTTAACAAAGCTAGTGTTAATATTTGGGAACTCGATCCACTGCCGGGTCCTCAAAGTCCGGGGGAGGGTAGCTGAGCGGTCTTGACGGCACAAACTCTAACAATGCATGCTGGGTGTTCATTTACACTATATTATTTAACTTGTCTTATCTGGACTATTAATTGCGCGAGTCTAGGCGATTTATAGAATTTAGGTACCGCAGTAGATTGCTGTGCCTGTAGGGCTTACTATCAGTAGCTTGTCGCTGCCACCACCGCTAATTAAGTGGAGAAGGAACTATTAGCTTGATCTAGCACGAGTCTTACTTTAGCCTTTAGCCTTCCTCCTTTTTAGTCGCAGATCTTTATCCAGTTCAAATTCGAAAGTCTCTATCAAGTCAAAGAAAAAGGCTAGGAGCTGTAAGGCTAAAGTTTAATCCAAAGGCGACGAGGCGCTACAGAAGTTAGCTCGTAAAGGCGCTCCGTAGGCGCAGGCGTTAACGGCAAAAGAAAAGAACGGCTTTCTAAATCAACAACAACAACAACAACAACAAAGTACGCTGTCAGATGGAAAATCAGCGTCACAGGGCGCGCCTCAGGGCCTGGGCGCGAAAGAAGGCCGCGCCGCCGGCAGAATCGGGGGCGCCGGCGTCAGCCAGCAGGCAATCGACGAAACGCCGAGTTCGCGCTTGTCCTCGCTGGTAGGGCGCCTGCAGCGTAAGCAGCAGCACCTCCTGCACCGGCTCGGGGCAGTACGACTCGGCGCGGATGACATGGCCTGCCAGCTGGAGTCGCCGACGGCGCAAAAGTTGACTTGGACGGTCCAGGCCGGCGCGGCGATAAAGTGCCGCGTTGGAGACCCGCTCGTAGCTGATCTTGAAGGCGGCGCGCAGCAGGCCAGCGTGCGCCGCATCGACTTGTTGCTCGAGCGAGTCCGTCAGCGTCCAGGTCTCGGCGTTGTACAGCAAGACGGTCTCGATCACCGCCCGAAACAGCGCCGCCCTCTGGCGATCTGGCAGGGCCTCGGACTGCAGGACCGACCTTATCGAACGGAAGGCAGCCCAGGCAAGTCCTCGGCGACGCCGCAGGTCTTCGCGGACGTCAGGGACCAGACCGCCGAGGTAGACGAACTGCTGACAGCGCGGAAGTTCTGTCGCCTGGCCGTCAGCGCCTCGGCAGGATATTGCAGCCTCGATGTTGCTCGGCACGCAGAGCACGACGGTCTTCTGCGCGTTGACCACCAGGCCGACACTCGCTGCAACGGCAACCAGCCTGTCCAGCTGCCGTTGGGCGCCCTCGACGGTCGAGGACAGCAGGGCGAGATCGTCGGCGTAGCCAAGCACGCTGAGCCGCCTCTCCTGTTGACGTCGACCCACGCGTCGCCGCAGCAGAAAGCCGTCGTCGTTGGTAGGCAGAGCAGTCCGTAGCACCCAATCAAGCACCAGAATAAACAGGAACGGCGCCAGCGTATCTCCCTGGAGCACCCCGGAGGATGTCTCGAAGAAGTCCGACAGGCCGTCCGGTGTCGAAACTGCAGCAGTCGTCTCGCAGTACATCGCCATGACCGTTGCGATCAGCTGCTCTGGCACGTTGTACGCCCGAAGCACCTTGGGGAGCGCGGCCCTGACGACCGAGTCGAAGGCCTTCTTGAAATCAACAAAGATAACAATCAGGATCGACTGGCGTGTCCGCGCCTCCTCGATGACTCGCCGAAGAGCTAGGATCTGCGTCACTGTGCCGCGATGGGGCCGAAACCCATTCTGCTCCGGTCGCAGATAGGGATCGAGCACGGGCTGCAACTGCGATAACAGTATCCGGTTAAACAGCTTCGCAGCGCAGGACTGAAGGCAGATGCCTCGATGCTCGTCAAGCTTGGTGGTGCCGGGCTTCTTCGGAATTGCGACGATGTGGGCTGTAGTCCATTCGTTGGGCGCACCCTCACCGGAAAGCACGCGGTTCATCACTCTGGCGACCTCAGCGGCCACGCAGTTGATGCGCAATGCTTCGATGGGCACCTCGTCCGGACCCAGCGCTTTGCCGCCCGGTGACTTCCGAGCGAACCTCACAACGTCGTCTGGGCTGATTGGTGCAACGCTGAAACTCTCCTCCGTCGGCAACGGCGTCTCCGGCGGCAGCGTCAGACTGTCGGGCAGCGGGGGTGGCGGCGCGTTCACGATGGCGGCGAAGAACTCGCGCAGCTCATTTCTGCGCTCATCCGCAGTGTCGCCTGCCAGGTTGAGCTGTAAGCGCCGCTTTCGCCCCGTCAGAGTGTTGATGGCAGACCAGGGCACGCGCCCTCTGGCGTCGGGACCGGCGGCAGAGACAGCCTGAATAACGTCGTCAACAGCGGCCTGTTGCCGCTGCAGGTAGACAGACGCCAAGGCCTCCTCCGCCTCGCGAGTTGGTCGCCCACTCAGACGAAGCCTCTCCAGGTCTTCCCTCGCTGCGTTGATCGCGGGGTCGTCATGCCAGACCGGCTGCCCGCGTTGGGCCGGTCGCATCAGCGGGACCGCTTGCTACGCGGCGGCTCGAACTGCAGCGCCGACATCCACGTACTCGGTACCTCCACGCTTGTCGCCTAGCGCAGCCACGAAGGCGCCGGCAAAGCGACGACGCGTCTCGGCGTCCCTGAGCGCGCGGTAGTAGCGCCGCGGCGGCCGCTTCGGCGGGCGGTACAGCGGGTCTCGAACGGACAGGTCGCAGACGAGGAGCCGATGATCGGACCGCAGAGCCAGCGGCGTAATGGTGCGGCAGTTGAAGGCGCGTCGCCGCTCCCGGTAGCGCAACAGCACGTGGTCGAGCTGTGCCAGCCTCCGAGTAGCGTTTCGTCCGCGCGCGTTCCGCCGCCTCCGCTTGCAGCCCTCGAAAGTCGCGAGCTGAGCCGGCGGCTTGCGGAACCTGGTGTTGACCGACACCATGTCCTGTCTCTCCAGGAAGTCCTCCAGCGCTCCGGTGTTGCCGTTCTCACGCGGTGTCACGAACAGTGACCGCTCGGAACTACGCGGAACTGCGTACAGGTCTCCGAGGATGACCACTGTGTCACGTTGCGTCATCTCCTCCACCTGCTCCGAGAGCTGCTCGAAGAAGGCCTGAGCCTCATCGGGACGGGTGGCAGGGGGCGCGTACGCGCAGAACAGGCGAGCGTTCCGGCCGCGAAGTCGGACGTCGATCCGAAGCAGCCGACCAGACAAGGAGACACAGCGACAGCTCTGCTGCAGCCTCGGTGCGATCAGCGCTCCAACTCCTCCACGGCCTCGCTCATCCGCTGAGCTGAGCCAGAGAGTCCAACCGGCGCCTAGGTCTTCACAGTGAAGCCCAGGGTCGGCCTTGATGGACACCTCCTGCAGCTCGATGACATCACAGCTGAGGTCGAGCGCTAGCTTCGCCAGCAGCCCTTTTCGCCAGTCGGCCTTGAGGGTGCGGCAGTTCAGCGTCCCGACCCGAAGCGTGCCCTGTGGTACGGCTGGGGCTCGATGACATTGAGCCTCATGGTCCCCGGCGCCACCCGGAGGATCCAGTTGGGCCAAGGCGGCAGCTCGGCGGGCGGCGCCACGTTGCCGACCTCGCCAGTTCCGCTCCCACCGACGTTCGAGCCGCCGGTGCGCGCTCCGCTGCCCGCGGTTGGTTCTGCCGCTTTTGGCCGCCGCAGCAGTTAAGCGCGGCTCCTCCGTTCCAACCATAGGAGGCGCGGCGTTTATTTGCACCTCAGTGCAAATAAATATGGAACTGCAAATAAATATGGAACTGCAAATAAATATGGAACTGCAAATAAATATGGAACTGCAAATAAATATGGAACTGCAAATAAATATGGAACTGCAAATAAATATGGAACTGCAAATAAATATGGAACTGCAAATAAATATGGAACTGCAAATAAATATGGAACTGCAAATAAATATGGAACTGCAAATAAATATGGAACTGCAAATAAATATGGAACTGCAAATAAATATGGAACTGCAAATAAATATGGAACTGCAAATAAATATGGAACTGCAAATAAATATGGAACTGCAAATAAATATGGAACTGCAAATAAATATGGAACTGCAAATAAATATGGAACTGCAAATAAATATGGAACTGCAAATAAATATGGAACTGCAAATAAATATGGAACTGCAAATAAATATGGAACTGCAAATAAATATGGAACTGCAAATAAATATGGAACTGCAAATAAATATGGAACAAATTAAATCAACAAATTTAATTGAAAATAGCGTTGAGTACTACACAATAAGGGACCTCGAGTATGGAGCCTTGGACAGGGAGGGCACTCGACTCAGAGTCTAAGCAGGGTTTTGCTGGAGCTCTACTATTTATGGACGGGATCTCCAGCGGTAGGACTCCAGGAGCGGGACCCAGCTGCAGGGCGAGCGGACCAGCGGGCGGAAAAGTCCCGGCGAGGGAGCGGACCAGCGGGCGGAGAGCTTCAGTCCAGTGGCTGGAAACCTTCCTGACACAGTTTCCTCGAAATTCCCGAATCCTTGGCTTCACTATGAAATAAATCTAAGTAGAAGGGCGTTGAAATTGTAACTTAAATTACAGCTGTACTCGCTACCACATATTTTTTTCTAGCAAGTCATTAGATAATTGTAGGTAGCGTGTTGAGCTAAACTGAATCCAGGTTGCGAATGCAGGCAGAGCTGATCAATGTCCAGGCAGGCTGATGCTGCTAACGAATTTTACCGGCTACTTCTTAAATTAACAAAGGCAGAAGCTAGATTTTAAGTCAAAGAAATGGCTTTGATTAATGTTCAGGGACTGATTATGCAGACCAATGATCTTAGACGGAGCTTCAGCGGTTGTGTAGCTTGATGTATTAGCGCACGGGCCCTAGGTAAAGCGCAGCGTGTGCGTAACTGACGGCTATGACAAGGGGCGCAGCTTGTGAAAAATAAGCTCTAGAATTTTATTGCTATTATATACGCGAATTTAGGCGCTGTACTAGCGGGATAGTACAGTAGAAATAGACGGCCTTTTGGCTTTGCTCATGTGGGCGTATGAAATGATTGCCCATGTCTTCGAGGTACAGGTACTTTTATGCATGAGAGTCAATGGGGAGGGCGACGGCGAAAGTTGCACTAAAATCGGACGGCTTGGCTTATGAGAGAAGTTAATAAATAAAGTCCGAAAGTGTAATAAATGAAGGCGGAAAATACAGAAATCGAAATGCAAATAGGTAATTGGCGCACGAAAACCTTGATGTTGACACACAGGGCGCACGCATGGAGACTGGGCCATCTTACCAGGATCCGTGGCTGCACAAAAGTCGGGCTCACGAACGCAGGGCGAACACCAAAACTGTGCATGCAGAAGATGCTGCGGCCGTTTCTTTCGCAGGAGTGTTGAGCACGTAGATTAGGCAGCAAAAACAGTGCTAAAATTGACACTTACATTTACAGTTTGTTAAATCGCATTATTTAAAATCAATTATAGAGGGTGCAATAATTTCACGGCACTTTCATGGTTAAAAACGAGTCGTCGAAAAGATAAAATAAAAAGTGCCGTACGTTCAGTTTTGCTGAAACAAACAAATGATAAAACAATAATAGAACAAAAATAACACAGCAAAAAAGAAAGCTTCAAGTAGTTCACTTTTTTATTTTATTTGTTTCTTTTGAATTCCTTCATCATTTATAGTTTTCCCTTACCAAAAGACAACATCATCATTCACCTTTGTTAACAATTATATTTTCAATATATAATCGTCCAAACGGTAGCCGCATCAACGATAAAGGGCAAGCCGGTTCTGCGCTGAAAAAAGAGAAGCGTTTGGAACTTCATTCGCAGAAAAGGCTCCATTGTAGGGCGGATTTTTTGGGAGGTATCATAAAAAGCATTCTTGAAAAAAGTGCCGGTCGAGCGGTCTGCTCTGCTTCGACCAGTTCTAAACGACAGTGATCGTTAACTCAATAGTCTGTGCGTGTTAACCCACTGTGGCAGCATCCTCACCACTTTTGCCCCTTTCTAGACGCTTGTTCAATTTGCTCCGAAGCTCGATCCTTACACTCGTTCTGCGACGTCTGGCTATAAACCCAGTATGTCACTGCTCTCCGTGAAAAGTCCAGTGTCCAAGCCGGGTGATGTCGTTATTGTAATGTGATATGAGCCACGCCATGCAGCTTAGACAGACCTGGAAGCTCGACGTGGTCGAGTCGCTATGCCAGGTTTGTGATGGTTCCTGACGTTCTGCTTTCCGTGAAGTTGGTCAGCAGTACGGGAGCTCGTTGGTTAGAGCGCTTTAAGCGTCCGCAGTTGTGGTCGTCGTGCCACTACAGGTTGTACAGAGTAGTCAAGTACCAAGCCAACCAAGCGACTAAAACTACGCACTTTCTGGATAGTTTTCCACTCTATGTCATCAAATTTAAAGTCTTTTTTGCTAAAGCTACTGCATACATGCTTCAGGAGGCTATCTGCCACTTCTTTTGAAAGCCGACACTGTACTAACTCATTGCCTTTTCGGACTGTTATTGTACCGTACAGGTATGTGCGCCATTCGATTTGTTATAGTCTTGGAATTACTTTCTACATTGTTAAACAAAATAATTATTAGTCGATTCGAAAATAAATTCAATTTTGACTTGAAAACAGCTTCATCAATAATGGAGCTGTCCACTAGCTAACACAGTTTAAGGTATGCATGCACGCGCATTCATGTATTTCATGAATAAAACTACCGTATTAAAATTTTTTGCCATGGAAAATCTGGTCTGTGCAATGGTTTTTGTTACTCGCAAAAATATAGAAAATTAAACGGCACAATTGATGAGCATTTGAATCTGATGAAAGAATTTAAAATTAGTTTTTTTTGCCAGAGCTTCTAGCTTTTGTAGGATTAACCTTACATGACGTATACATTTTATACCATAGCTAGCTATGGACAATATACAATAGATGATAGGAGCTACAGTATAAAAATACCAACAAAAGCGCAACGAAAGTACAACTAAACCAGAAGTCACATAATTTGCAAACAATGCGCTTCAAGAGTATCAGAAAAAAGTACAATTTTACGACTGACAGTTTCATGAAGACAAAGTTTCAAATCTAATAATCGATCACAGAAAATTTTTGGAGTAAAATAAAAAATTTTGTGCGCAAGTTTTCTTTTAAACAAATAAAGTAAGCTACATTCTTCACAAAATCTATGTTAAAATATATAAAGATAAAACTATATTAAATAGCACAGCCATTGGTATTTATTGGTGAAGCATAACAGCATACTAGTAAGGAAAATACTACACACACACACTTTCCCAACAGCGAGAAAAAGTGTGTGCAACAAACTATATTTTCTCTATTAGCAAGTAATCCAATTTGAAAACGATATGTGCGTACTTTTATTGAGCATATTGGTTCCGTGTATAGTGAATCATTTCAACTGAAGGAAAATATTATTAGCTTTATGATGCAGCATAACAAAATAAGAAACTGGTAATATTGGTTACAACTTTACCTATCCAGAACTCTAAAAGGAAATCACAGAATTGGAAATAAATCTGCACTACTGGGTAAATATCACAGCCGAAAAGCAACATTTTAATTGGAAATCAGGAAGAGATGGAGTGGAATGTTTCAAACTAAAATAGCGAGCTAAATTATTTTGTTTTTCTTGTTAAACTTGAGCTCGAAATTAAATTTGTTTGTTGAGAATGAAAGTAAAACCATGCGTTTTGAGTGGCACGAACAAAATATAAAAAAAAGGAATGTAAAACCTCAATTTAGTAATACAGGCGCTTACTTCGAGTTTCTTTATAATGGAATGATTTTCAGTGATTACGATGTAAAACTTTAGTAAATTCAGCAAATTTTAACCAGTGACCTTGAGTGATTTGAACAGAAAATAATCATAACCACATGTTTCGAAACAAAACTAGCTCACATTTTACAGCCTTAGTAAGTGAAAATAACGATCAATGACATTTCCTTCACCATCGTTTTAAGCCAGAAAAATTTATGCATTCACAATGCATTTGCCACCTACATGTAGCTAACCGGTAGCTACTTCTTCGCTCGAACAACAACAAAAAAAACAAAAAAAGTCGAAAGCTTTTCTTTTAAAAAACATCTACTCCAGAAGGAAAATAATAATGAGCTCAGAAAAAAGTTATTTAACAATAACAACTTATAAGGCAAAATTGTGATGAAAGGCCAGACATTAAGTTTAAAAGCAGTGCACAATACCGCAAACAATTTTGCTAGTTGAAGCAGCAGAGCAAGTAAACTGCAGACATTACTCTAAATCTGATACTGAACTGACAAAAAAGCAAGAACATTAACGAAGAATGAATTGACGAAGTTTGACCCAATTATAAAAAATTTTTTGTTCAAACGGGACGCTTCACAACTTGTCCAGCTGCATTCGAACCGATGAAAAATCCTCTGCGCGGCTGCTGTTGCTGAGCAGATGCGGACACCGCTGGCGTATTATCGTCTCGAAAATTCTCCGGCGGAGGTGGCGATTGTTGTTGTTGTTGTTTTTGTTGTTGTTGTTGTTGTTGTTGTCTTTGCTTTAGAATGGCTAGTCGCAATTCTTCGGCCTTAGCTTTGAAGGATTCCGGTCGGGCGGACTGCTCCGACTCGGCGGTGACGACCGCAGCTGCGGGACCGCCATTGACCATGGGTCGTCGAAGCGACACTCCACCAGCGGTTGCCGCCTGCGGCTTCGGCTTAGCAGGAGGTGGCGGCGGCGGCGCTTGGTTCTGCTGCTGCGGCAACTGCTGAGTCGGCGGGCTCACTAGAACCGAAGCTCCGCCGGACTTTCGGCTGAGCTGATCCCGGACCTGGTCGGTTGGATTTAGGCCGGCTTCGAGACGCCTTCGCCGCTGCTCAATCTGGGCGCGCAATTCGCGTTCGTGATTATTTTCCAGCGCAGCCGAGTTGGACGCTGATGCCGTCGAGGCCGACGGCTTTCTGATCTGAGGAAGAGTTGGCTGCGTTTGAGCCGAGGGCGGCGGCGGAGGCGGCGGCGGCGGCGGCGGTGGCGGAGGCGGCGGCGGCGGCGGCGGTGGAGGTGGAGGCGGTGGCGCCGGCGCCGCCTGTTTCGAAGGAGTTGTCGAAGTCCATTCCGGCGTCAAATCCTCGGAGCTGATGCTCCCGTCATCGCCGTTGCCATTGCTGTAATTTTTGGCCGCGGGCACCGACGCCAACGCAGCTGCCGCTGAAGTTGCTACCGGCTGCGGTGGAGGAGGCAGTGGCGGACTGGCTTGCCGGGAAGTCGTCAAAGTCTCTGACGTAGTCGGCGCTAGCTGGGGCAGCGGCGGCGGCGGCAGGGGAGGCGAGTTTCTACCAGTCGGGGCTACTGCAGAACCGGCAGTTGTTGCCGACACTGCAGCCGCCGCTGCCGCTGCCGCTGCGGCCGCTGTACCGATTAAAACAGCTCGAGTTGGCGGCGGTGGTGCAGCTGGTTTTGACGCTCGATGCTGACTGGAAGCTCCGGTATTAAAGAAGCTGGAAACTCCGCCGCTGGAGGAGCTGGACGAAGTGGCCGAGGCACCGACCGCGGCAATTGAAGCGCCGCCGCTGCCGCCGCTGCTAGACAAATTTTGGTGAAGTTTCCGACGAATGTCGGCTTCGTCCTCGTAGATTTTCGGGGCAGCCGCGATCGAAGGAGGCTGCTGACTAGTTGGAGTGTGCGGCTGCTGCTGCTGCTGCTGGGTGAGGGTCTTGGGGCTGTGGACCGTTGCTACGCGATAGGGGAAGCTCACGCCGCTGTGCGACTGGGAGTCAGCCACCGATGAGCCGCTCAAGGATACAGCGTCGTGATCCACCTGGTCTGAAGATCGGACAGATAATTACTTTAGTTAAAGTGGCTGATTGATATAAAACTGACCGAATCGCAACTGACACCTGTGTGTCCTCTCACATTGTGCATAATTGGTGGTAAAACAAGAGTTTTATGGCATGCGTAAGTAACGTACTGAATTTGTCAATACAGGGCTCCCTTCCCATCTATGCTGAAAATGTTTACATTAGCTTGATAGCGAGCTTTCAACCATTTTCCTTTTTAACTGAAGTGCTCAAAGTTTAGCCTAAACTGAAACTGATTGGCAGTTTCACAGATGCAAATAATAGTGCATGCAGTTACATGAATATGCATTTCAAAAGTTAAATACCTTGTCGGCAATTGTACTAGCGTTAGTCGCTAAAAGCGAAACAGAAATTACGCTTTTTTGACGTGACAAAAGGAAACTATATTATGTAATAGGGGGAATCAATTTACGAAGGGGGCGTTTTACATTCCCTAAACTTCACATCATCTAAGTGCCAGTTCTTTCATATTCCCCTAAACTTCATATTCCTAAACTTCATATTCCCTAAACTTCATGTTCCCCTAAACTTCATCTTCCCTAAACTTCATATTCCTAAACTTCATATTCCCTAAACTTCATGTTCCCCTAAACTTCATGTTCCCTAAACTTCATATTCCTAAACTTCATATTCCCTAAACTTCATGTTCCCCTAAACTTCATCTTCCCTAAACTTCATATTCCCTAAATTTCATCTTCCCTAAACTTCACACCCCATAAATGCAAGAGACTTCATATCCCCTATATTGCCTTGTTGTAAGCTCTTTCATTGCCCACTTGATGTTTTTAATCTTAGTAAATTTAGCTTCTTTATAAACAGCTATAACATAACAGCTATGAAACTGTGGATTTAGGGGACCTGAAGTCTCGTATTGAATATGAATTGGCCCGCAAATTCTGTTTTATGGGCTGTGAAATTTAGGGAATATAAAGTTTAGGAAATGTGAAAGCACCCCTTTACGAACTTTAACGCTCAAATTTTACATAGACAAAAAACGCAAAATTCGCTTTTAACCTACTATAAGTAGCTAAAAGAACGTGAACTTTGCTCACCAATTGAAACGCGTGACGAGCTGAGCGAGGCGCGTCGATCCGTACTGGCACTGATCGCGCCCAGCACCGTGACCACCTGCAACGCCAGAATCTCCCCAGGCGACTCTTTGATTAGGCGAACGCAAGTCTCATGGCTGGCCGTCCTCACGTCGGTCTCGTTGATGGCAAAAATGTAGTCGCCGCGTCTCAGGCCGGCTCGATAGGCCGGCGAGCCGATTTCAACTTCGTCCAGATACTGCAGGCCGGGAATCGCTGGCGTCGGACAGAAATCTGGCAGTGCGCCGGCAGCGCTGGACGACGCGTTGCTGCCGGCTTTGGCGCCGCGCAGGACGAAGCCGAAGCCGCGCGGACCTCGTTGAAGCACCACAGTGCGATTGGAATGGCTCAGTGACTGATCGTCTGGCTGGTGGCGCGGCTGGCTGCTGAGGGGGAATAGTTGAAGGGATAACGGATTAACTCCTTTTATAGAGAGGTGCGTGTCTAACAAGCGGGTGTGTTTAACAGCTTTGCGTCCTGCAGATATGGTGCGTCTAACAGATACCTTGGTGTGTCGTCTAACAGATACCGTGGTGTGTCGTCTAACAGATACCTTGGTGTGTCGTCTAACAGATACCGTGGTGTGTCGTCTAACAGATACCTCAAGTGAGTCGTCTAACAGATACCTTGGTGTGTCGTCTAACAGATACCGTGGTGTGTCGTCTAACAGATACCTCAAGTGTGTCGTCTAACAGATACCTTGGTGTGTCGTCTAACAGATACCGTAGTGTGTCGTCTAACAGATACCTTGGTGTGTCGTCTAACAGATACCTTGGTGTGTCGTCTAACAGATACCGTGGTGTGTCGTCTAGTCGTCTAACAGATACCTTGGTGTGTCGTCTAACAGATACCTTGGTGTGTCGTCTAACTGATACCTTAGTGTGTCGTCTAGTCGTCTAACAGATACCTTGGTGTGTCGTCTAACAGATACCGTGGTGTGTCGTCTAACCGATACCTTGGTGTGTCGGCTAACAGATACCGTGGTGTGTCGTCTAACCGATACCTTGGTGTGTCGGCTAACAGATACCATGGTGTGTCGTCTAACAGATACCGTGGTGTGTCGTCTAACAGATACCGTGGTGTGTCGTCTAACAGATACCTTGGTGTGTCGTCTAACAGATACCTTGGTGTGTCGTCTTACAGATACCGTGGTGTGTCGTCTAACAGATACTTTGGTGTGTCCTCTAACGGATACCTTGGTGTGTCGTCTAACGGATACCTTGGTGTGTCGTCTAACAGATACCTTGGTGTGTCGTCTAACAGATACCGTGGTGTGTCGTCTAACAGATACCGTGGTGTGTCGTCTAACAGATACCTCAAGTGTGTCGGCTAACAGATACCTTGGTGTGTCGTCTAACAGATGCCGTGGTGTGTCGTCTAGTCGTCTAACAGATACCTTGGTGTGTCGTCTAACAGATACCTTGGTGTGTCGTCTAACAGATTGATTTCTAACAGATAGGTGAGTGTCTAACATTATTTAGTGTGCGTTTCTTAAGGCAGATTATGTGGTCTGCAGAAAGTAGGCCTTCAATTTATTTTCCATAAACGACTTGGCTCTTAATTGCGTCCCATAGATACGTTACTTCAGTCCTTGATAGGTCTTAAAAGAATAATTCATAACAGTTTTAGGTGTGCAGGTCTACGAGTATTAGGTGAGTACGTGTTGATGTCTTTGATGTGTCTGTCTAACAAAGTTGCGTCCATCCAAAAAAATTTAATTATCATTTGAAAATACATTAAAAATTTTACTCACCCTACTAGCAGTAGAGACTGACGATTGTCCACAAATGTCTGATCGGACACTAAAAAAACAAGCAATATAAAGTATGAGTTGTAAATTTAATTGTTAGGGCGAGAAGTGTTTTAATTGAGAGAGCTTATTTGCTCTCTGGCTGCTGGCTCAACAGAATATGGGCCAATCAGATTGGGACAACTCACAATGTATGCTTTTTTGAGTTAGGAAGAATTGAGATGACACAGAAAGAAGCCACTGTGCAGAAGTGACAATTTCCATAGTTAGATGAATGAATGAAGCAGAGCTGACAGACAGTGAATTGGGTGAGTAAATTCCGCCCCCACAAGGCAGTCAGAAAATGTTCCATTGAAAGCAAGAAAATGCTCAAATTTGTATTAGCCAAGCATAGATATACCGTATGGGTCATGATACACAAACAAGCTAACACTCTTCATTAAACACAGGTCGAATAAACAAGACTGCAAAAACGGTAGTGTGACTCATGCCCACAATTGCACTAAATGAGTAAATTATTATTTTGGTTGTGTTTACTCGAAAATTGAGTACACAAATAAGATGAATTTACGAGCTAGTTTGTCACATCCGTGCAGTCAGAAAACACCCCTTTGAAGGAAATGGAAATCTTTGTTTCCTAGCTAGCTATATCAGGTTTACGTCACCTCTTTGTCCAGTATAGAGAGGTGCATAAGGTGCTGGCTTATTCGATTCACTATTGAAAATTGTTAGCTACACTTTGACAAAGTAACCGGAAATGTCGCCTGAAATTGAAAAATCTTTTGAGTTTTTCAATTATCAAATTCTGAAAGAATTGAATGCTTCAACAGAAGCCTTGATTAAAGATTCTCAGGCAATTTTTTACAACTGATTATTTTCACTTTAATTAGAAACAGCATTTTTAAATGACCTGTGACTTAATTTGAGGGCCACAAGTTATAGTATCGGGGCTTTAAGACGCAATCCTCGATAAAGTTGTGCAGCGTAAAAAGACTACGTTAGACTGAAAATAAAATGAGCAACTGTATCTATCTCACACATGGCACACACACGCTCACACACAACTTTGGTTATAGTCTAGTCGGCAAAACGTGCCATACCGTATGAGTCATCGCGCTATGGACACCCACATTTTTTTCGTATAGCTAGAAGCCTGAATAAATTTCTGTCTAACCGTGTCAGTTATAGTTACAGACACGGGTCAGTAACTTACATCGGATTAGTGTTGCGTTTTGTACTTTAGAATGAATAAGATTGATTTCCAGGAGCGCCAATATGGCTTCAGATGAGCTATAGATTGGCTTCAGATGAGCTATAGATTGGCTTCAGATGAGCTATAGATTGGCTTCAGATGAGCTATAGATTGGCTTCAGATGAGCTATAGATTGGCTTCAGATGAGCTATAGATTGGCTTCAGATGAGCTATAGATTGGCTTCAGATGAGCTATAGGCTAACTTCAGATAAGCCATAGATTGGCTTCAGATGAGCTATAGGCTAACTTCAGATAAGCCATAGATTGGCTTCAGATGAGCTATAGACTAACTTCAGTTGAGCTACAGATTGGCTTCAGGTGAGCTATAGACTAACTTCAGATGAGCTATAGATTGGCTTCAGGTGAGCTATAGACTAACTTCAGTTGAGCTATAGATTGGCTTCAGGTGAGCTATAGACTAACTTCAGATGAGCTATAGACTAACTTCAGATGAGCTATAGACTAACTTCAGATGAGCTATAAATTGGCTTCAGATGAGCTACAGACTAACTTCAGATGAGCTATACATTGGCTGCAGATGAGGTACAGACTAACTTAATATAAAGCTAAATTGGTTTCAGAGAAATAAAATATACTTTTACTTTGGCAAGAGCTCCCTCAAATAATGAAAAAAACTGTTAAGCATACATTTTTCCAATCAATAACCACAGTTTGAAGGCACTTGCATGACTCACCCTCTAATTCATGAATTCCTACTGGGGAGGTGGGTACTGAGCTTGGAGTCGTGGGAAAAATTTCTAGCCTTCAGCTACAATAGCAGCTGTAGCTGGGAGACTCAAAAAGTACAGACAGCTAGCTAGCTTTGCACAGCCTAGCTATAGCAGCCTCAAACATTCAACAGAGAAATGCAAAGCTAAAAATTATTATTTTCTCGGAAAGAGGGGATCTGGAACTGTAAAATGTTTGAATCCCGCTCACCGCCGTGGATCCATGCAGGATATACGCGTGCGTCAGATGTTTGCCGCCTTATGCATCCCATCCATGCATTACTTCCCGGTTGTAAAACTATCCTGCTACCCCAACCAGGCCACCAATGGAGTAGGAAGAATTTCGATCTACGAAAAAAGTCGCCTTGAGTAAACTTTAAAACCGTCAAACTATAAGAAAAAAAAGTTAATTTGTTTAGCGTTGGTTGGCCATGGCAACTGAGCAAAGAGTCTCAAGGGGAGGATTATAAACTTATTGACTCCTCTAAGAACGGATAGAGAGGTTGCTGAATTTTATGAAAAATATGAGAAGTTAGTGAAGTGATTTCTTGTTGAATAGATGCTAAAATAATCTAAGCTTGGAAATAAAAAGTGATTGAGGAAATAAGGGGAGAGCGGAGCATAGCAAGGGGTAGAGAGGAAGATAGGAAGGGGTAGAGAGGAGGATAGGAAGGGGTAGAGAGGAGGATAGGAAGGGGTAGAGAGGAGGATAGGAAGGGGTAGAGAGGAGGATAGGAAGGGGTAGAGAGGAGGATAGGAAGGGGTAGAGAGGAGGATAGGAAGGGGGAGAGAGGAGGATAGGAAGGGGGAGAGAGGAGGATAGGAAGGGGTAGAGAGGAGGATAGGAAGGGGTAGAGAGGAGGATAGGAAGGGGTAGAGAGGAGGATAGTAAGGGGTAGAGAGGAGGATAGGAAGGGGTAGAGAGGAGGATAGGAAGGGGTAGAGAGGAGGATAGGAAGGGGGAGAGAGGAGGATAGGAAGGGGGAGAGAGGAGGATAGTAAGGGGTAGAGAGGAGGATAGGAAGGGGTAGAGAGGAGGATAGGAAGGGGTAGAGAGGAGGATAGGAAGGGGGAGAGAGGAGGATAGGAAAGGGAAGAGAGGAGGATAGGAAGGGTAGAGAGGAGGATAGGAAGGGGAGAGCGGAGGATAGGAAGGGGGAGATCGGATGATGACCAAATCCCGCAATTCATAGTCGCATCCCTTCGACTCACCCATGCCTCTCCTGGGCAGGCCGAGGCCCAGGCTGGCAACCTCGGCGTTGGCGGCGGACACCAGACAGCCGACCGACTCGGAGGCGGCGCCGCCCAGGGTGGCGGGCACGGAGCTCTGGCCCAGCTGCATCCGGCGCATCATCATCTGCGCCTGAGCGCCGCCCTGACCGTCCGGTCCGCCGCCCAGGTTGGTCATGGAGCCCCAGCGCTGGTTGCGCAGTGTGGGAATGCTTGACCGACGTCCCGTATTGAATTTCGGCGCGTCTCGTATCGGGCGAGCTTCTTCGTCTTTGAAGTCGCGGATAACTTCGGCGACGCCTTCGTGACAGGAGACGACAGCAACTTGGTAGGCCGTCTGGTCCTGACTGTTGGGTCGAGCTCTGTCGGCGCCACGGAACAGCAGCAGCTTGGCGCACTCCGTCTGGAATAGTAGTAGTAGTAGTAGTAGTAGTAGTAGTAGTAGTAGTAGTAGTAGTAGTAGTAGTAGTAGTAGTAGTAGTAGTAGTAGTATTTGCCTATTTCTATTTTCAAAATCCTTTTCGTATCTTTGGATTAATCAGATATTTGCCCAAGCATTTCATTGGGTGCCAATTACGTTAATCACTATTTGAACGGAGGGGGGCAATTTATTGAGAGAACAAACAGCTGCTTTTTCTGTTTCTCTGAGCTTCGTGCTTGAAGCCACGCAAAGCAAATAGAAATTATTTTCTTATCTCATACCTGATTCATGAATCCGCAGATGTGCAGGGGCGTGTTGCCATTTTTTGTTGTCGCATTCAAATCGGCGCCATAATTGATGAGGCATTGGAGATGCTGGAGTCGGCCAAACTTGCAAGCCTGTTAATTTAAATTACAGTTACTTTTGTGAATTTTAAAATAAGACGCCAAGAAAATTGACTAAGGAAAGTCATTAAAGCAACGCGTATTAACCTGGTGAATCTCCTGCAGTCCCTGGTCGTCAGACACGCCCAGGATGCTGTGATCGTACAGCAGGCGCTCGGCACAGTTCGCCCGGGTATCGTGTACAGTCGTGTAGTACAGCGGGGTCAAGCCTCGCGGGTCAACGCAGTTCGGCGACTGGCCGAGGTCCAGGAGGGTCTGCGTGGAGGGGGGAGACGGGTTGTGTTAGATCTGAATTTTTTGGGATCATGGGATTCGGTTTTTCGGGGATTTGGGATCTAAAAATTTGAAGGATTTAATTAGTTTGATTTAATAGCTCACCACAATGGCCTCCAGATTGCCATAAATGGCCGCCTTGTGCAGCGGCGTCATGGCCTCCTTGGATTCGCGAAAGTCCAGGTGGGCACCGCCGGCGCACAGAGCCATGATCATTGCCCGCGGCTTCGGCAGCGAGGCGGCGATGGTCAGGGGAGTCTCTGCGGATGTTCCGATTGGAGATGGAGGAAGGGAAATCGTGGAAGTGACTGTCTTCTTTTATTATTGAAAAGCTTGCGCGAACTTAAGATCATCATTTTGCATCATTTTGCTAGTATTGAGCTAGCTAATTAGCGCATCTCAAATAACAAAATGACAACACAATTTGTCAGTGACTACGGAACTGTGCCGTAAATGCAAATTGGTATGCAAATATAGAGAGTCTGGTATTGTATATCAATGACGCACAGGAAATTCGTGCTTCGAATAATGCTAATTATTCAAAGCCAGTACTAAGTTAGTTGTACATACAGATTTGCCATTCTGAAACAATGCAACTCACCTCCGGTATCTTTGCAGTGAAAATTTGGATCTAGGCCTTTGTTGACCCATTTGTTGACTCGAGCGGTGTCGTTTTGACGTACGTAGTCGAGGAATTGTTTGAGGTAGCTCTGGAAATTATGGTTATTTATTAATTTATGAATAATAAGGTGTAAATTTATCTTAGTTGAGCCTGTTGGGTCATGATGGATTTAACTATTATATTGGCTAGTTTTAAAGAAACTTCTTAAATTTGGTAATCCCCTAATTTTCTTGTGAATAAAAGTGCATTCTAGCATTGATGGTGGATTGATCAACAGATAACGGGAAGTAGAACATTAACATCAATTTTGTCCCTTGTCGGCCAGGTAGCTCAACTGGAGCGGATTGATAAATATTTGGGCACCTCCCTGGCATAACAGAGGCCAGTTTAATGGATGACCTTTCCCACTAGGCGTGCTAATCCTCTCTCTAAGGGTAATAATGGCAGTCCGGTTTTTTTACGATAAGCTTCAAGCCAAATTTTCTCTATCCCCTAATTTCCCCTCGCTCGATTCCCATGTTCTGAGCTGTCGTATCCCTCTCTCATTTTACCTAGCTAGCATAGCTTGCCCTTAATGCATTTCTGTCTGACTCATCGTGTTGCTATTTTTAGCAACAAGCGCCTCTGCGCTGAGCTGCGTACTGAAAGGAAGGAGTTTCGCCTTCTCTCCTACACACGGTTGTAGGCAAAGTAAACCAAAATTCTATTACACACTCACCCTGGTGTGCAACTTTTTCAACTTTGTCGCATTAACAGCCTGAGTCCGGTAAATTCGGCGTTTGTATTTGAGCTGCAAAAGAAAATCGCGCGGTTCAGTTATTGGGTACAGCTATATTTTGAAAAAAATACGTTGAATAATTCGTTAAGGTTTGATAAGACGCATATGTGGCAGGCCCAAATTATTGCGACTACTAAACTTAAGAATGCCGATAGGAGAAGCAACGCATTGGCGAGAGGCCGTGTAAAGGACAGGTTAGCCAAGGCCAAAATGGCCCAAAAAGCGCAGGCAGATAAAAAAGCCAGTAAGCTAGAGGCAAGAGCCGTGTTACTATAAATAGAAACATATATGCTGCTAATAAGCAAGCCAGCCAGTAGTACTAACAAAGGTTTCCTGCTTCTGCGCCTGTGGGAAATACAAACTGCCCACGCATCGGATTTGACGAAAATGGGAAATAAGTGATGATGGAGAAGGCGTCATCACGGGAAGACAAGGAAAAAAAGATGACAGAAGACAGAAATTGTAAAGATGAGATGACTGGTGTCGCCTTAGTTGCTTCCAAAGCTTGGGGTGTCTTGGGATGCGCTGAATTTACTCAAAATCAATGATTATCTTAACAAAGGGACGCTTAGAAATAGGTACATTAAATGACATATGGAACTGCACTTTTCTGAGTGTACGGCAGCCGCCTTCTCAATTTCCTCCTCAGTTCATTGCCCGCTCAGCAAATCTTAACCAGCTACTTTTGGGCGTGGTCACAAAAGGCTGTTGAAGGTTGTTACCTATTATAGATTCAGACCTTGTTGCCATGATAGAGAGATAGATAGATAGATAGATAGATAGATAGATAGATAGATAGATAGATAGATAGATAGATAGATAGATAGATAGATAGATAGATAGATAGATAGATAGATAGATAGATAGATAGATAGATAGATAGATAGATAGATAGATAGATAGATAGATAGATAGATAGATAGATAGATAGATAGATAGATAGATAGATAGATAGATAGATAGATAGATAGATAGATAGATAGATAGATAGATAGATAGATAGATAGATAGATAGATAGATAGATAGATAGATAGATAGATAGATAGATAGATAGATAGATAGATAGATAGATAGATAGATAGATAGATAGATAGATAGATAGATAGATAGATAGATAGATAGATAGATAGATAGATAGATAGATAGATAGATAGATAGATAGATAGATAGATAGATAGATAGATAGATAGATAGATAGATAGATAGATAGATAGATAGATAGATAGATAGATAGATAGATAGATAGATAGATAGATAGATAGATAGATAGATAGATAGATAGATAGATAGATAGATAGATAGATAGACAGATAGACAGATAGATAGATAGATAGACAGATAGATAGATAGATAGATAGATAGATAGATAGATAGATAGATAGATAGATAGATAGATAGATAGATAGATAGATAGATAGATAGATAGATAGATAGATAGATAGATAGATAGATAGATAGATAGATAGATAGATAGATAGATAGATAGATAGATAGAAAGATAGATAGATAGACAGATAGATAGACAGGCATCCTAATTAATCGATGCATAGGCAAAAGATCCGACTTACCTCCAGATACCCGATGGGGCCTGTAAGCGGGTAGTCCTTCAGCGGTCTCTCATCCTGCAGAAATTTGCCCGCCTTGCCGCTAGTGGGCGGACAGAACAGCCCGTAGTTCCAAGGATCTTTGAGATCGCCGCCGAGTTCAACTAGGACGGTCTGTTTCACCTGATGAATGCTGTCGCTAAGCTGGAACTGAAGACACTTCTGTCTATTAACTTCAGGCACCGTTACACGGATGTAAAGTGAAGTGGCAGGCGGCTGCTGCTGCTGTTGCTGCTGTAGCGCCATGTCAGTGACGGAGGCCGCTGGCAGCTGCACTCCGCTATTCTGATTGTTAGTGGCAGTTCGAGGCGTGGCCAGAGAGGAAACACCGGAATCGCTGACAGAATTTGACGGTGTCTGCGCAAGAAAAGAAAAAGTTCGCTGTTTTATACAGATCTATGTCAGCCAAAAAGAGAAAGGTCATTTCGTTTTAACAAATACGAGGTGCCAGGAAAAAAACACACACACACACTGATCGCGCGAGCAAGTAACGGTGATAAGGGCAAAATTAAAAAAGCGAAGGTCTTTTAATATATCATGACACCAAGTTTTTTTATGGTTGGATAGTATCGTGAAGGTTGTAGTACTGCAGGTGAAGTCAATTCTAAATTTAGTTCAGCTTTATTGGCTTACTTTGCTGTTATGTACGCGCTAATATTGATATTTATTGATTCTTTAATAGCAAATCCATGAAAAACAAATGTTGGATCGTCAGTTAAGTTTAGTCCGCAAGAATGTCGAAATGAAATACTCAGAAGAAACGACTATTTGTGTGTCTAAGCAGGCCGCCAATTCTCTCTATATATGTGTGCACTGCAGGCGCTTTTGTACGCAAAGCTAACAAATAAAAATTGCATTGGCCCTTAGCCTAGGTATGTATGTATACGCCTTCTTAATTGCTGCAGAGTACATGCAGCCATCTCGGGCGAAAGCCTATTGCGCAGTAAACAAAAAAATAGTTTTGTGTTTTTGTTGCTGTGAGCTTAATAATTGTGTGCCACCTGCGCAGAAATGACTTGGTCAAAAAAGACCTGACCACTCTACCCCTGCCTGCAGTGCATTTAGATGTATACCTGCGCGCCAGAGCTAAATGAATGAGAGATGTCTTCCTGTCTCTTCAACTAGGAGAAGCGCGGTTGCTTTCTCTCCCCATTTAGGCAAAATACTGTGCAACAGCAAATAAATAGCTGACTCACTGCAACTGACCGCTGCTACACCATCCTGTTCTTTTTTTATTTAATGTGTACACCCTCAGCTTCGCGTGGAAAATTTGATTCGATGCCAAGAATTCTGGTTTTATAGACCCAAACATTACGGGTAAAATTTCTTCTTTTACCTATAATTTTACAAAAAAGACTTGAACGTGTGCAGGGGAACATGAAATAACATTATGAAATTAATCACTAACGACAAAAAAACAAAAAAATTGTGTTAAAGGTTAGCAGTTAGGGTTAATTAGCTAACTAGGGTAACTACGTAGTTAATTAAAATAAAAGTAACAGGCCACAACAAGTGAAAAAGTTTTTCTTCTAAAAACTAAGGCGAGAAGGTTGAAGCTTTAAGGTAAAAAGTGTAGCCAAATAATGCGAAAAAAATAATTATAAACAACACTTATTAAGGCTAAGCCATATTTTACTAATTAATGTTTTAAAAAAACTCCCACAAAAAATTGTTCGCTAAATTAAATAAAATTAAAATTATATGTAATTTAAACTAAAATGCATTTCACCAAGTACAACACTTAAGCTATTAGTGGCTCGTTTCCTATCAGGTTAAATAATATAAACTCTGCATTACTTACCTTTACATGATGCTGGAATGCGGTGGAAGCTGACTCAGCCTCAGCTTCATCATTGCCGGCACCAAGGCCTATGGCATTAAGCTCATCGTAGCTAAAATATCTGCTCATCTTTGCTTTCAAATTCTCTTCCTCGAATGTGGGAATAGTTGACTCATTATTCGGCCTAGTCAGAGTTGCTGCCGACTCCTCAGTTGAGTCAAACGTAGCCAAAATTGTTGGATTATCGTAGCTAAAAATAAATTCGCTCGACTTATTCCTGGCTAGCAGCTGCTGCCGATCCTTGGATTTCTTGGGCTTCTTCAAAATTGACTTCGGCTTCTGCTGGGCCAACTGACTGGCGCTTGAACCCATCGGGTCAGAATAAAGCGAAGAATTCAGATCAGAAGCTCTGTCAATGTCGATTGATAGTCCATCATCGACATTGGGATCGATGTATCTGCCGGACTCCGATTTTGACACGGTTCTTATTGGGATTCTGCGACCATAGGTGTCGAATGATGAGGAATGAGCCTCAGACACAGTCTGCTGGCTTTGATAGGAACCGTCGCTAGACTGTCTGGAATGTTGGTGACGTTGTTGGCTGGACTTCTTCGGCAGTGTGGTGTACTCGCCAGCACCTTGGAGCGCTTTCTGCTGCTTCAGCTGCGGATCGGAGATCTGCACGTAGTCCGATACTTTGCTGGACTTGGATTTTGTTGTTCCTAGAGCGATTTGAGCCTGCATTATGCCGCCAGCTCCACTGGGATCCTCCTTGGTTACCTCGACGAATGTGCTTCCAAAACTTGGCCTCTTCTGCACTCGTGGTCTTCGATGCAGCGAGCATGTTGAAGAGCCGCTGTCGTTGCTGCCTGTACGCTTAACACTGGAGGCAGCTGAGGACGAGGTCGGCTTCGGAGATGGCATGGGCGCGGTCTCAACAAACAACTTGCCCTGTTTGATCTCGATGGCTTTCACAATCGGCTGATAAGTATCCTCTTGAATGGCCTTACGATGCCGCGGAGCGTGGGCAACATTCGCCGTAGACTTCGATAGGTGGCCCAAATTCTGCTTCTGCTGTTGCAAACTCTGCTTGGTCAAAGCACTCGTGTCCAGCACGTAGTAGTGCTTTGCTGAATCCTTTTTAGACGATTCTTGGCTTCGCTGCTGCTCTGTCGAGTTTTTGCTGCTACTGTTCCGAGAACCGTGCTTGAGATTGTAGTTTTCAAGTGTGCTCGGTGGATACTGCATGCGTCTTCCGGTACTGCTGCTGTTGCTGCAGCTGCTGCCAGATTCTTGCAACAATTGTGAAGACGTGCTCTTTTTCAGTATCGACTGAAGGGGCTTCTCCTGCTGCTGCTGCTGCTCCTTAGCGTGGAATGTCTTCTTTGCCTTCATTACCCGATTTGAAATCATGTGACCACCAAAGCCAAGCTCTGAGCTGCATACGTAGTCACTCTCCTGAGGCTGCTGTGGTTTCAGATGGCTCTTCGGACGGTACTCTTTCGGAATTTGTTGCATTGGAGCATTCGCCTCGCATACTTGCTCTTGGGCTCCAAATGTTAAATCAGACAAAGAAGAGGATCTAGCAAACTTTATCATCCCTAATTGAAGTTGTCTTCAATAGCCGCTCTGACCTCTTAGTTGTTATTAAACCTGCCACCACCATGCACACAAATTAAAAACTATTTAAAATAATAGCTAATCAGTATAGTTATAAAGTCTTTACAAGGAAATTAATTTGCTACAGCTAAAAGAAAAACACTAAAGTGACATGCAAGCAAAGCGCGATCGGTCTTTTATAGAAGAAAATACAAAAGCGCGCCAGAGGCAAAGAAGAAATACTCCTATCAGTGGGTGACTTACTCAATTATTTGAGGCAGCGTGTGTCCGAGCGATGAGTCATCGGCTTCGCCATTTCTGATTGTTCCTCAAAGCAAAAAGCTCAAATGTACATTGGCTGCTGAAAAAGAGTTCATTTAGCCTTATGATCGTTGCAAATGTGTATCAAATTACATATTTTGTAATGGAAACGAATTTTACACAGTAAATTAGGCACATAAAAATATTTGTTAAATTTTTTGCTAAAACTGTTCAACATTTTTCTTATACGCTGGTAAAGATTTAAATCTAACAATTTCCACGAAACAAGGCCGTGCGCGTGCACGTGTTATTCTGGCGAGTTCGATTTCAAAGCATGCGAATCTGGTGTGAAGGGGATATTAGGTAAAACTCTGGTAGATAATATGTTCATATAATTATTGATCTGTTGATCTGATTACCTAAATTCGATAATTTATTCAGGATTTTTTTTCGAAAAAGTCGCAATATAGCTACTTTGAATTAATTGCGATTGATACTATATTCAATTTATTATTAATACGTTTTGATGCTAAAATTAAAGTCTAATATTTCTCTTATATTTTATATGATTTTTATTGAAAATTCAATGAAGTCTCTTCATATAAAGTTATAAATTCAAATGATCATAGTTTAGCTTGGTCTTGTATGCTTACTTGTGCTAAAAAGTTTTTTTCTAAAAAATTAAAGGGTTTTATTATTAAATTAATGCCATCAAAATTTGCCGCTATGAAAAAGCCATCTTGCTCCATTTATAATATAGGGGGCCTAAGGTTGAATGCCAGAGTTATATAGCTAAAAATTTACAAAAGTAGTCACAAAAAGAAACTAAAAATTAGGCATTTATGTAGATATAAACATGATCTATTGCAAAATATTTACTTCTCAGCATTAAAAAAGGCCAGATATTCAATTCGATGCCCCAATAATTGATTAAATATAACAGATCCTCAAAAAAATTAAATATTGATGAAATTTTGTGCCATTAAGCTTTTCAGTGGTTTTTTTAATTGCAGTTAAAGCTCTCAGAATTATTCAGAATGTCCCAGCAAGATGAGTTTCTAACCCTATCGGTGAGTCCCTAATCAGCTAATCCTGAAGAATATAACTATAGTTTCCTATTGTAAGGCCACATCTCAGTAGGCGCCAAAGCTGCAGGCTAAGCTCTTTTTTTCTCGGCATCGGCGCTGCAAAATCTGCAGCAAAATTAACGTCATCCCCATCCACCTCGTATTGCAGACAAAGTGCACAGTATAGCAGCGGTATCCGACGGCCAGGACTGTCAGGATTCCTAGCCGAAGTTAATAAACTAACGAAGTCAAAACTGACAGTTTCAATCCCCTTCTCCCGATGCAAGTCCGGATGAAAGTCCAGCTTAGGTCAAAGACGCCGCTGTCACATTAATTGCTATCACAAGAAGTCAGTTAGGCACACATTAAGAGTGTACTTTAGTCCTGCTGTGGCAAGAAAATTAAGTAAGTTCGTAGTAAAATCTAATAAACAAATTTTGTCGCAGAAGTAAGGTACTGTTTAGCTTCGTAACCATCGCAGGTAACTTCATTGTAAACTAACGTTTTTTGAAATTCTAACGCGAATCTTACCGCCTTTAAAGTGAGTCTACGGTAAGTACATGTATTTGATACTCGTTCGTGGTTGTGGTATGCAATTCATCTTTCTAGCAACTCAAAGTGAAAGAATTCTATCAATTAAAAGACGATTTCAGAAGTAGCAAAACACCCGTGTCAGTTCAACCATATTTTGTCTATGACAAAATCGCGATGCATACATGTAAAGATACTCATAAAAAACCACGACATAGCATTTACAATTTTCATTTTTCGTCCAACTCAAAAGGATTTCAACGAAAAAATGAATCCTCCAACAGCCCCAGCTACAGAGAAGCTTCAAGAGTCAAAAGTTACGCTAGTAATCGTGTCCATGGACTATCATATGAAACGGGCCCGGCGTGATATAAAATATCGTTGCCAGTATGACCAGAGAACAACTATGATAGATATTAAGGTAAGAGCAAACTACTTCAACGAGTAGTGAGTTGCGATTAGTGTTTTATTCTCTCTACTTTAGATTTATAATTTCAGTAGTCTGAAGTCTGTAAATGCGCAGATACGAGCTACAATCCTGTAATACACAAACCCTTACTTTGCTAAATTGCGAATTTTTGTACTTTTTAGGAGTATTTTAGGACTTCAAAATTACTTGCAAAATACTTCAAATAACAATTTGTGACTTTATTTCGATCTAACTATAGGGGGCGAGTGGCTCGGCGGTCTTTGCGCGTCTGCCTTGTGTGCCACTGGTCCAGGTTCGACCCGACGTTGTAGGTTGGCTATTTTCCCTAGCGCGGTTTCATGTGCAGGGTCACATTAAATTGGGGCCTTGTGAACTAATTCGTTCGGCTATGGGCCAGTTGTGCATGGAGTGTACATTCCTGGAACCGCCGCTTGTACACCTTATGTAGGTGCGTGGCTGGGTGCTTTACTGGAATTCCGTTGCGCACGTGTGTATGTGTGTGTGTGTGTGTGTGTGTGTGTGTGTGTGTGAATGCCTGCATACCGTATTTAGTGTGATTGAACGCGCTTCAGGAGTCAGCGCAATGGACAGTCATGCCCAGACCCCAGCCACGCACCTACATAAGGTGTACAAGCGGCGGTTCCAGGCGGGCAGCCCAGTCGCTGGTTGTGGAATAATGTCGCTTTTTAAGCGTCAAAGTGCCAAAAGCCCTCCTGCAGATTTTGTTTTTTTCTACTATAATTAAAATTATTTACTGTAAACTCTCGACATTTTTTATTTGTTCTTGGTGTGCACACCATCAATTTTGCCAGCTCACATGCACTCGTACCCAATCTGAGGATTCTGCAGGATTAAGTGCTTTGTTTGGCACAAATTGCACAAATTTTCTCCTAGAGAGTTAAGACTCGAACCTAGGATCTTGTTAAACTCAACGCTCGAAGGCTAAACTCATCCCTGATGAAACCCTCTTCTTTGACTCTCTTGTGCTCATAGGTGCGCATGATCAGTCGATTGTGCCGCGATCCCAGCCGACCGAACTACAACCTGTCTGACCTGCTGGTCACGCTAGTCCTGACTGAAATAGCCGGGGACAGCTCCGAGCCGCAGGGAGCCGTTGGCGGCAAAGAGAAAGTGACGCTGATTTACGTTGAAGACTTTAAACCGATTGCTAGCTATTTAAACACTAAAAAGGTTGACAAAAAGAAGACTTACATTCGGCTAATAGTGCGCGAGCAACCGCCGCAGCTCACGAAATAAACAATTTGCTTAGCTGCCGATGGCTGACCCATTGGGCTATGATACACAGAATGTTAAAACTATAGTTGGACTGATGTCTTGCAGTGGATGTTTACGATTATATGATTGATTAGTCATTAATAACTGATTGGAAAATCTAATGAGAAGCATTTTGTTTCTAAACAGTAAATTAAAACAGTTAAAAATAACTTTTCTAAAATTTATGACGCTTGCCAAATGCTTTATATCGAATGGCATGGTAAATAAAATCATTGAGGCAGTATTATAAATTATTGTAAAAGTTTTCTTCTGAAATACGATTTTTCCTACTTGCGCTCACTTTGTCTTTATTGACTGAAATCTTAAGTATTTTAAGTATTTTAAGTAAGAAAAAACTCCAAAAATGTAGAATATAATGATTAACATGGTCAGGTGCTTCAGAAAGCTTCCATAAAAGTCCTCATCCATAATAATAACAATAATTGATTACACCTGTCCCAATCGGGCCAGATGTGCAGCCAACAGCACAGCCGCAGCTATTGCGCGGCGCTTCTGAAGACTGCGTACAGCTGTTCATTCCATGGACTGGGGGGACGCCACACCCACCTTCAATTACCCCAGCTGATGCTGGTACCCATTTAACAGCTAGGTGAACTGAAGCAATGCAGAGTTAAGTGTCTTGCTAAAGGACACAAATTGTTCCAGTGGAGTCGGGAATCGAACCCCCGACCTTCAAGTCGTGAGTCCGACGCTCTAACCACTAGGCTACAACCTCATCCATACTTGTACGTGAAAACCAGGGCTAGAATGTCAGAAAACATTCAGCACGTCTTAAACGTACACAGACAGCCTGAATACTAGCTGCGTTCAAATGCTGACTTCTCTAAGCATGCTTCGATGATAGATGTCAGTTATAATTCCTCAGCAGTGAGGCGGTGGCCGTCCATTGCGCTAAACCCTAGCTGGCGCCCACTGGCAACTGACGCTGCGGTGTCTTGCTGGAGGATCCGCTGGCGTCATATACTGCAGCGTGATTCTCCTCCGTTTAGATCCTGGAGGTGGATGTTTGCTCGCCAGGTAGCCCGAAGGTAGCGGACGAGCTGGCAGATATTATCGGGTCTGCAAACGTCGGAGAGGTCCGGGTTTGTTCAGAGATACTAAAGCCTGTCCTGGGTGAAGACGGGACAGTCACAAATGAAATGCGCCGCGTTTTCTGCGCTAGAGAGGTAGAAAGGGTACACGTGCGTCGCGCTCATGATCACTCGACAGGGTCCTGCACCTTGTTAAGGGCCTCCAAAACCTCTTTGACCTCGTGCGCTAAAAGCTCGGCGTGAAAAACTTCGGTAAAATCTCGTGCTTTCCTTACCTTTTCTCAAACAGGGCTACTGCAGCAGAATGATGCCTGAGTTGAAGAGGATGGCTACTCTCGCTAAGCTGGTCGAAGCCGCTCTGTAGTGTAGCAGGTTTTGCTGCAGGAAGTACATCTCGGGCGAGCCCGACTTTCTTGCAGCAGCCCGCTAGCCTATGCTGATTTGGCCTTCTCTTCAGCCGTGATAACCGGGGCCATCACTTCCATGGGTTCCTCCCTGATAGGTTCCAAGGCCGGGACAACAGCTGCCGGAGCAAACGCTGCATCCTCAGCATAGTGCGCTGTGTGAGACCAGAGCGTATCGTGTTCGGGGCGAGTTTCCGGTCCTTCGCAAGCCCGACTGACGCAGCGGCCTTGGGGACTTTGCCCCGCATAGGGTTCACGTTAGCGGAGCGATTATGAAGCACCGGGCGCCTGGACTATAAGGGTTCACAGCGGTATGCTTACCTGTGCGTGCACGCTTCTCCGGTGGCGTTGGTCGGCTGGCATCAAGTTCGAAAACTGAACAGCTGAATCTGTCAGCCTGGCATTGATGTAAGACATGTCAGGACAGCGGAGCATCCAGTCTTCTGAGACCCCAAGGATGGCCATGAAACCATCACCAATCCTGGTTTGGTGATAGCCACTGCTGAACCACGCTGAACCACATCGCAGTTCGCTGGCATATGAAATGGCGCTACGAGCTGGTTATCCAAGCTTGGTGCCGGTGAGTTCGAGGTCGCTCGTCCTCTCTGTAGATATGCAGGTGATCCCAGTTCCTAGCCCCAGTTTAAGTCCTTCAGCGTCGTGAGAAGCTGCTGGCTTGACCGGTCATCGGCGCTCCGCAGATGGCTGCCGCCATGAGCCTGGAATGGGTGATCCATGGCCAGAGCCCAGTCAGCGATAACAGCTCGCGGGAGCGGGTACCTAGGGTTGGCTTGCGAGACAGCCATGCAGGTACATGACGCAAAAGACATCGACAGCATTTGACCACAGCCTGCTTAAAAAGAGGGTAGAGCAGGTGCAGAGCATCGCAGGATAACCTTTATCATACCCCGCTGGCATACTGTCAACGCCTTGGGAGCAAGGGAGATTCTCTAGCATTTAATGAATAATCAACATGCGTTCACCGTAGCAACGTGATACCCTCATACAATTCAACCTTAAGGTCGACAAATAAAATTATAAAAGCATCAAACAAACTAAGTTAAAAAATCGTGAATAATTTCGGAAAGCAAACTACTTGCAAGCAAACATCGTACTTACGCAGTAAACGAAGAAAACAAGCCGAATTTGGGGACAAAAGGCAGACTCTTGTAGCTGGAATCTCTGAGTCTGCTACAATTATTCTGGCTGTGATTAAGAATCTGCGGTCTAAAATTCACGCTTAAAATGGAATAGAATTTCAGTTCTCAGCATTCTACTTCGGCAGTTATCTGCGATGGCTTTATGTGTCTCTCCCAGACAGCCCAAGGACCACTTGAGCCAGACTCTCTGAAAGTAAGCTAGAAATTCGTAGCATTGCCTATGAAAACTAAACTGCCACCAACTCTTAAGCGTCTTTAGGTAAAAGAATTAGTTTTTTGGGGCAGGAGAATAAGAGATAAAATAGCTATGCATGGCTTCGTACACAGACTTTAGCGTTTTCCAAGAAGTTTAGCTGCTGTAAAAACGAACTTCAAAGTTTGTGCTCTAAATTTTTCTTTCAGTTAAACTATCTATTTCTCATAAAATAGAAATATTTTTTACACCATTGCGAAAAAGGCACAGCTCACAGCCTGTTCGAGTAAACGGACGGTTCCTTGACGGCTCAGGTTGATGTCCCACCAAGCGCCAGGCAGTGCTGCTGGTCATGCTGGACAGGGCCAAGCTAAAAACAGTGTACTAATAAATCTTGTTGATATCAGGCCTCAAATAATAGTCGATGTAAGTGACGTTATATTGGGGGGTCGTTTTACAAGCCCTAAATTTAATTAGCACTCAAAAGTTTCGAAGGTCTGCTGCATTTTAACTTTTCGATGATGTAAAATTTGGGGTCTGTGATAGCTGCACCCCGTCGATGGATTTACTACACTTGTATTCCTATAGTTTAGCCTGTTTAGGCTATATGGAATATATTAACATGTGGTGAAAATTGAAGACAGTTGATGGAACACAAGGAAATTTCCGACATCCTCAAGGCGATAATGATCTTTGCAACTAATGAAATTTAGACATTATGCTATTAAATGAGGCACAATGCGAAACATCCAAACCAATTACGTAATTCGCAAAAAACACTATGGGTTGAATTAGAGTTATAAATTACCTACACTAGGACCTATTTCCTATTTACTTGACGCTGCAGAATGAAACATGCCAATACTCCGGCGATAACTCTACCGGCCACGTAGGTCAAGATCCGAACCCTCCGCCGGGCGATGGAGGGACTACAACGGAAGGACTTTCGTCAAACGAATCTCCAATAAGTGCCGAGACTCAATCGGTAACTAATTCAAATATTGATGCAACCGCCCTGCAATATGTCTTCATTACTTAGCTCACTTGATCGATGGTTTGCGCTCTTTAGAGAGGAATCCACTGTAAAAAAAGTCTGGAATTATGGTACTATTCGTTATTAATAGTTAATAATATTAAGTATAGCAGTCGTATTTAAGCCCCCATGTCCCTGTTGACCCCTTGACTTACCCTGAGGCTGGTAAGCGCACTCGCGTTTAGCAATTATTTCACTCCGCGACGTACTATACAATCTCCCATTGTTTAACTTAACAGGAAATATTACTAAGCTAACTCTCAACGCAAAAACTTTTAGAATTCCCCTAGTCAGCCAACAGGCCCTGCCACGCCAATGCTGGAGTCCGGGACCGCTATCGCTTATTCCGGGCCATGTTTCAAGATGAGCTATGCAATTGTCGCCGAAAATTTGTACAAAAGTAACTTGCCTACAGCCTCTGACAGCCTTGAGTCAAAAAGGCAAGGTTACTACAAAGTCGAAGTGATAACTTACGTATCTGACTGGGCAGTGTTACGGCGCCTGTGCACCATTAACATAATTTTCTGCATATTGAAATTTATAGTGAATTCGTTGGGTTGTCGGCCTGCTGTTATTGCAAGAAAGACACTGTGGTTGAGCTCTAGAAATCAGAAATTGTACAAGCTGACTTACAAAGAAGGAAATGGAGTGGAAGTGCTGCGACCAGAACAAGTTTTAGCTCGAGCTATTTCAAGAATTGGAGAACGAGAATACGATCCTAATTGGAGCAATGCTCAGGACTTCGTTCGCTGGTGCAGCATCAAACACTGCGACAACAAAAAATACTTTAAAATCCGATTCGATTACCCTCATCAGCTGAAACGCAGTTTTGAAAGCAATACAATTCAGTACGCCCGAATTGACCAAAGTATTTCGGCTTGTGTGAAACGCTGTGAAGAACTCAAAACAGGGAACAGAGAGCGGGACAGAGACCAAAGTAACTCCCATGTGGTTCTTTCACTTGAGGTATCAAGTTCAGAAGAAACGACATGCTGTAGCAGAACTTTCTGCTGTTGCCGCAATAAAAAACAAAGAGACTTTTTAATAGTACAAAAAGATGTCCAGCTCCAAATAAATACGAATGCGGATGCGGCTACTCGTATAATCAGCTATGGGTGCTGCGTTGTAGAAAACGATAAAGTGAAAGAATTTCTTGAAAAAAAAACTGACGAGCTAGCTGGCAAGTCTATCTGGTTGAAGAAGACTGGCAAATGCAGCAAAGTTGATAGCGAGGCATTCTGCTATTGGCTGCAGCAATCCACAGACTGGAAGTTGGACGATATTGAATTATTGCCTCGCGCTAAGGCTTGCTCGAACTGTCTGTGTTGCTTTAAAGAGCGAGGCAAAAGTAAAACTGCAGATGAGCTCAAATTTGGTGAGCACATCAAGGTGGCAAGACCTAACGAGGATCCTTTTCATATGATTATCACTGATATACATGTAGCAGCGCAGAATACTGTTGTTGTCAAGGGTATATCCTATAAAAAAACCGATATACCGAACGAAGATAAAAGCCAGAATCCACCGATCGAAGGTCAAAGCAAGAATCCACCGATCGAAGGTCAAAGCCAGAATCCACCGATCGGAGATCAAAGCCAGAATCCACCGAACGAAGGTCAAAGCCAGAATCCACCGAACGAAGGTCAAAGCAAGAATTCATCGATCGAAAGTCAAAGCCAGAATCCACCGAACGAAGGTCAAAGCCAGAATCCACCGAACGAAGATCAAAGCAAGAATTCATCGATCGAAGGTCAAAGCCAGAATCCACCGAACGAAGGTCAAAGCAAGAATTCATCGATCGAAGGTCAAAGCAAGAATCCACCGAACGAAGATCAAAGCAAGAATTCATCGATCGAAGGTCAAAGCAAGAATTCATCGATCGAAGGTCAAAGCAAGAATTCATCGATCGAAGGTCAAAGTAATGTCAAAAAGCTTGAATGCATTGTACATATAGACCAAGTTCAGCTGCTAGCATTTGACGATAAACTAGAAGATCTAGCCAAAGTCGAGCAGGCAGTTTCGCGCGACTTAAATCTTGTGTGGATTATTTTTTGGTCATTTTTCAGATTTTTAGCATTTGTGGTTGCGAGATACCGATGGCTAAAAGCTCTTGCTGTGGCCGCACCCCTGTTTAAAAATGATCAGTGCACACCTCAGCAACTCCTGGTGCCTCCAGTATGCTTTGGTATATTTGATTCCGATTGCAACTGTCCGTGGGAACAATTAATCATTGTAATTTACTCCTCTATTTTTGTGTTTAGCTTCGTTTGTCTGGCTGTAGTTTACTTGGTTGAAACTTGTTGCACGTGTCGTGAGAGCTGCATAAATTGCAGATCTACTCCGCTAATAACCACTCGAAAGATGTCTACGTGGAAAGTTGCAGAAGCGGTCATTGACTTTGGCATCATTGTCGGCTTGATATATTTTCAACTGTGGCTGAGAGAAAAGCTTAGCCCACATAGAGATCTATTTAACTATGTTTCCTTTCCAGTGACACTTTTGTTCGCCTTTCTTATATTTCTCTTTAAAGCTATTCTCCCAAGATTAATTTGTTGGTTTCATAGCCGTGACTCAACGTATTGCGCCTGGTGCTGCTTTTGCTGCTGGTGCTCCGGTCGAAGAGCAGATGCTGATATTAAACCAGGTAGTGCAGATGCAGAGTCGGCCATAATAGACGTGGAAGGGGTCCGTATAGTATGACCCTCCTTAAAATATAAATACGAGGGTATAAATAAAGAAACACAGCTTTAAGGGCTTTAGGTTTTATCACGACAAAATGTAGAAATTTACAATAAAGGACAATGAAACGTATAGAACTTGCAATTCCTAAAAACTTTTTAAAAAATTGAATTTTTAAATAGAGTGCGCTTTTTATTGCTTCATAACTTCGAAGATTTTTCTAATTGGTATAATATTTTGGCTCCCACTCAACAGATTTTTCTTTCCTGTCTGTGAATAGATTTTTATCGAATCTTATGATTTTAAAACGAATCTGTACGAAGACTAACAGCAAATTGTATGATTTATGCCGCATGATTTATGTTTTTAAGCGTCGTTATACTGCATTACTGACTTGTAGGCTGGCCTGTGCAGAATCTCTGATTTTTTTTATTAACCTTATATTGTATTTATTAACCTTATTCAATTTCTAAGCAGAAAATTTATAGAAATAGTTTATTAATTCGCCCTTTGTTCTTTCCACGCGTAGGAAATTAGTGAGCTCGATTTTTTGCTGTGTGTGAAAGCTAATTTATTTTAGCTAGGCTAATCCATTTTGTTAAACATTTCGTCAATCACAAATTGTAAGTTTTAACTTTTAATTTTCAGTTTACATATTTTACAGTGTAGTTATATAGCAGGAGATTTAATTTAGCCTAATTTAACAAATTCTCGATATCCAAGATTTTGTTTGCTTGATAAACGCACTGAAAACTCATTTTTATTAAAAGACACACATAAAGACTTCACTTTATTATCAATATTTTAACGTCCCGTAGTAGAAATTACAATTGTTTATCGTTTAATGTTTTTCTCGCTAATAAACTTTACAATCCGTGAGAAAATGAATTCCTCTCTTTTAATTTTCTGCTTGCTTTTTTTGCAATCAAATGAGTTTAAAAACTTGACTAACCAGCGAAACCAACGATTGAACATGGATACTGAATTCGGCTATTTATACTAAAGCTAAAATTTATGGTTTCAAGACTGTGACGAAAAAAGGCTGCCAAATGTAATTTTTTTATTACATTGTTATACAGTACTCTCATATTGCAGCTTCGATAAGTCATGATAAAGTCAAGAACATTTTAAGTACTAAATAGGGGCCCCCAATGGTGGTCCTTAGAGGAAGGTCGTAGCGTGGTCATATTTAGGCGACACAACTGCTGCTGTTTCACACAGAAGAAGAATTCTTCAGAGAACAAGTCTGAGTGGTATCTCTACAGTCGCCGCCCATGTATTTGAGGTTGGCGCCCCCTTTTAGACTAAAAAAATCTAAATCTGCAGGAGGGCTGTAGGTAACTTGACGCTTGAAGCGACATCGTCCCACAACCAGCGACTGGGCAATTACTGTCCATTGCGCTGACTCCTGAAGCGCGTTCAGTCACACTAAATACGGTATGCAGGCATAGACACACACACACAGGCCGGCACCCAGTCACGCACTCACACATTGTGTACAAGCGGTAGTTCCAGGAATGTAATGTACACTATGCCTTGGGAGGTTGCGAAGCCCAACCAATTCGTGTACAAGGCCCCAAATAAATGTGACCCTGCACACGAAACCGCGCTAGGGAAAATAAACGACGTACAACGCGGGATCGAACCTGGGACCAGTGGCACTCAGGGCAGACGCACTAGACCGCCGAGCCACTCGCCCCGTCCCCCTTTTAGGCAGTCGGCCATCACTAACCGATCATGATTTGCTTAGCTACGAGCTAGGTGCCTGTTGTAATATTCGGTAAAACTACTGGACATTATTGCAAGTACGAGCTTGTGGCGGAAAAGTGCTGAATCATTTATTTTCTCACGCCATACCTTTATACCAAATCCTCTGATTTTTGGTTGGTTGATTATGTGCACTCTCGTAGACGTACTTGTATATGTACAACGCTCGCGCATCATATAGGCACTCCCTCTTTACTGTAGACCCCAGGGCTTACGCCCACCTCACCTTTTCACCCGCGCGGCAAACTGGCTATAAGCTGTGTCATTCTAAAAGCTGTGACTGAATGCGAGAAAATATACCGTCAGCCGGCCCATTTTGGCCCGTCCTACAAAATAGGACGGCCGGATCTTCGAGTCCTCGTCAGTCCTGAACGGCCGGGTCTTCGCGTCTTCACCAGTCCTGAACGGCCGGATCTTCGAGTCCTCGTCAGTCCTGAACGGCCGGGTCTTCGCGTCTTCGTCAGTCCTGAACGGCCGGATCTTCGAGTCCTCGTCAGTCCTGAACGGCCGGGTCTTCGCGTCTTCGTCAGTCCTGAACGGCCGAATCTTCGAGTCCTCGTCAGTCCTGAACGGCCGGGTCTTCGCGTCTTCACCAGTCCTGAACGGCCGGATCTCGTGTTTCGATAACTGCAGTCGATTGGGACTAATCATCGAATCGTCGATTGTTAAGTGCATGCGTTATTTTTGACAGCTTTTGCTCCCTCAAATTGTTCATTCAGTTTCTGTATCAGCGCTAATATTTAGTTTTACTGTTCAGTAGTATTCAGTTCCCTCTTGCTGTGGTTCTTTACCTTTTCCTGTTGATTAGTAACAGTTTTTTCGAAGCCGTTTTTTCTCGTTTGTCCCTTTTTTGTCATCGCCTTTCTATGTCGATGGAAGATCTAAAGAAGGATCGAGCTGTTTTGCGTCGTGCAGTAACTCTGTTGGTGGACAAGGCGCAGGGTGTTGTGTCGACGTCAGGTGTTCAAAGTTCGGAAGATGAGATACGGAGTCTGTTGAACGTTCTGAGCGCGAAGAAGTCGGAGTTGAGTGAGGTTGACAAGCAAATCGCGCGTATGTTTATTGGCGATGACGAAGAAGCAAGTGACAAGCTACAGGAGGAAGTCGAAAAAAGCAATGAGTACATGCTGAAACTGGAAAAGGCCGTAGCAGGACTACGGAGGCTGTTAGAGCAGCTCACAGCTTCAAAGAGTCACGGGGCCTCTGCTGTGCCGACACATGGTTCTTCCGGATCAAGCCGTTGCAATGTGAAGCTACCCAAGCTTAGTTTGGCTATTTTCGATGGGAGCGATGCGACACAGTGGCCTTCGTTCAGTGCACAATTCGACGCTGCCGTTCATAGGAATGACAACCTCACGCCAGTCGAGAAATTCAGTTACCTGTTGAGTAGCCTGCGTGGAGAAGCTAGACGCTGTGTTGACAACCTTCAGTTGACCGGACAAGACTACTACCACGCTTGGGATCTACTCGAAGCTCGTTACGGGTCAAAGGACAATTTAGTTCAGCACTTCATGAAGAAGCTAGATGCCTTGAAATGTCCTTCTGATTCTACTCAGTCGCTTCGAGCCTTCATTGATACCACTCGATCATGTGTCAGGGGCTTAGAGTCACTCGGAGTCGCCCAATTCAACTACGAAGTGTTCCTGCTGCCGAACCTTGAAGCAAAGCTGCCGTCTGTCATTCGAGCTGACGTTCTTCGCACGGCGCTCTCAAAGCTGAAACCCGAAGAAAATCTCACTGTTGAAAAATTCTTGGACGCGCTAGACTGTGAGATAAAGCTACGAGAAAGATGCTCTTCAGGCGGCAATAAGCAACATGATGCGCACAAACCGAGTCCAGAAGTCCGCAGCACTCTAGGCGGATCTTCATCAAAATCAAAAGATTCAGATTCTCCTTCATCAACTTTTGTGGCCGGACAAGGAGGCTCCGAACCCCAAAGAAGGACATTCAATAAGCAAAAAGACAATGCTCAGCTGTCTTGCACGTACTGTCAAGGCAACCACTCGTCGGAAGCTTGCAAAGTTCATGCCACTGCAAAAGAGCGACATAAAATCTTATTAAATGCAAAACGTTGTTTCTGCTGCCTTAGAGAAAATCACTCCTCTTCTGTGTGTCGTACGAAACGTGCGTGCCGGCATTGCGGCAAGATGCACCACCCGAGCATCTGCAACAGCAGGTACCCTCCTGTGCCAGGTCCCACTGAGGCCGGTCAGAAGACTATCATTCCAAGGCCATCGAAGATGAAAACAGAGTCAGATTCTAGCAACACATCAACTGCCGCAGCCAGGGAGCGCGACAGCACAGATCCTGGAGACCGAAGCCAATCGCTCGTCGTTCATTCGAATCCGTCTGTAGTTATGCCGACTGCAAAATGTCTGCTCATTAGTGCTGATGGACTGACGGAGGTGCCGGTGCGAGTGCTGTTCGACACAGCCAGCAACAAAACTTACATTCAGAAGGAGCTTAGCGAACAACTTGGATTCAAGTCCGAAGGCACAGAAATTCTGCGTGTTTGCACCTTTGGTGCCACCTCCACAGAATTCGAGTCAGACATAGTGAAATTCCGAGTTCGTCGGTGGGACTCGGCCGACATCTTCTCCCTGCAAGGCTATACAACACCGCAGATCTGTTCGCCTCAAGCCTCAGTCATGCTGGATGCCCATCCGGAAATTCAACGCCTGAATCTCGCCGATCCGTTCGACCCAAGAGATGCATCTGAGCCGATCTCCATCCTAGTCGGTGCGGACTGCTTCTACGATCTGGTGGAGAGCGAAGTGATTCGTACAGTGAGTGGTAAAGGTCCAGTGGCAGTGAAAAGCAAGCTTGGCTACCTTGTGAGCGGCAGACTCACAATCGCCGAGTCCTCCGATGATCCCACTGCATGCTGCACTCTTCACTGCGTCGGTGAATCGTTAGCAGACGTTGTGCGCTCTCAGACCGCTGAATCCATGACCAGTAACATTCAAAAACCTGAGGGTTTGGACGCCATCGCCAAGTTTCCACCATACCTGGAGTTTCGACAAGGTCGCTACTCAGTAGGGTTGCCGTTTAAGTACGGACAGCGACAATGGCTAACTGACAACTTCAACGTTGCATTCAAGCGCCTGAACTCGACGGTGACAAAGTTGCGTCAATCGGATCAGCTGACGGCGTACGATGACATCTTCAAAGATCAACTTGCCAAAGGCATCATCGAACCTGCACCAGTCCAGGAGCCGAACACACCGACTCATTACATCCCACATCTACCGGTGCTCAAGGAAGACAAAGCGACAACTCGGCTGCGAATCGTTTTCGACGCGAGTGCGAAGACAGCAACTGGTCATTCGCTTAACGATGTGTTTGAGTCTGGTCCATGCCGATTACCGTCCGTCTCTTCACTGCTGTTACGCTTCAGGAATTATCCCATGGCAGTCATTGCTGACGTGGAGAAGGCTTTCCTGCAAATTGTGATCCGTGAAGAGGACAGAGATATGCTCAGGTTCCTGTGGCTGGATAACTTGGACGACAAAAAGTCGAGCATTCGAGTCTTTCGGTATGTGCGTCTGGTATTCGGTTTGATATCCAGTCCAGCAATCCTTCAAGAAGTCCTGCTACACCATTTTCGGGTCACAACCGAGTTCTCGGCGGACGTGAGGCTGAAGCTATCTCGCGACACGTATGTCGACAGCCTTGTGTCTGGTGCAGATTCGGAGTAGGAAGTCCTGGACTTGTACCACACGACAAAAAAGTTATTCCAAGAAGCATCAATGAACATTCGCGGCTGGCTCTCCAACTGCTCAGACCTGAACACTACCGCTCTTCAAGAAGGAATGGGGGTACCTCGTTCAGCTAATTCGCCGGTCAAAATTCTAGGAATGCAATGGATTCCGGAAACTGACGTTTTTCTTCTCTCGATTCGTGACCACCCGGCGGTCACTCTGACAGCAGACTGTCTGACAAAGCGTTCGACCTTGTCAGCATTTTCTAAGACTTTTGACCCACTTGGTCTTCTGTGTCCGCTGCTGACGCGGCCAAAATTGCTGTTCCAACAAAGTTGTAAGCTGGAACTGCCCTGGGACTCCGTGATGCCAGAGCCGCTACATTCGCAGTGGATCGAGTGCTTGGACGAATTAAAAGGTTGGACAGCAGAAATCGACAGGCGAGTCTTCAGTCAAGCTCCGAAGGTCAATGAAATCCACGGGTTCTGTGACGCATCTCAGTCAGCCTACTCGGCGTGTGTGTATTTAAGGTCCACATTTAAGTCGGGTGAAGTTCAAGTCACCCTACTAATGGGCAAGACACGCGTTGCACCAATGTCTCGGACGACCATTCCGCGTCTGGAGTTGATGGCAGCCCACGAGCTTGTGCAGGCGATTACCGAGGTTCGAGCTGAGTATCCACATAGTTCCGTCATTTGCTGGAGTGACAGCATGGACGTACTGTGGTGGCTGAAGTCGACGCACAAGCTCTGGAAGCCATTCATTCAAAACAGAGCATTAAAAATCCGCACCGTCGTAGCTCCAGAGAATTGGCGTTATTGCCCTGGCAAAGACAATCCCGCTGACGTTGCCACCCGACCAGTTGTTCTTAGTGCATTCGATTCATCGTCTCCGTGGTTTCACGGTCCAGCATGGCTACCTGCTGATTCTGAACACTGACCCGAGCAACCAGTAATGTGCGATCCAAGTCAGATTCTTCGGGAAGAAGAGCAGAACAGTTGTGCTGTCACTCGTTCATTGACACCCGATGTAACGACGGCACGCATTCAATCAGTCATCGAGATACAGCGCTTCAGCTCACTGACCAAGTTGTTGCGAGTAACAGCTTGGGTGTTTCGATTCATCAGCACTGCTAGGCAGAGAAGGCAGACGAACATCGGCGAACTAACATCTGCGGAATTGCTTACGGCTGAGAAGTGCTGGATTACGTCACTACAGTCACGTGACTTTGCAGCGGAAATTCGATGTCTGAAAGAGGGCACCGCCCGTACAGCGCTCAACCAGAATCTTTCCCTCTTCTTAGATCAAGGGGGAGTTCTCCGCAGTGCTGGATGGCTGGGAGATTCGAAGCTCACCATCGATCAGCAGTCGCCGATTCTGTGCCCCACAGATGCCAGCTTCCAGAGACTACTCATCAAGGAGGCTCACCACAGAGTCGGTCATGGTGGAACATCCGCAACATTAGTCCAACTTCGCGAGCGATTCTGGCTGCTGAAAGGGAGACAGAAAGTCAAATCAGTGCTCAAAACGTGTAACACGTGCATTCGCTTGCAGGGATTACCGTACAAAATCTCTCAGCCGGCTCAGCTGCCTTTCTCTCGAGTATCAGCGTGTCGAGCGTTTCAGCATGTTGGCCTTGACTACTGCGGCCCGCTTCTTTACCGCAGGGAGGAGGGTGACGGCCAACATAAAGCCTACATTCTCCTTTTGACCTGCACCAGCACACGAGCAGTGCACCTCGAACTGGTCACCGACCTTACAACGCGATCATTCCTTCTGAGCCTGAGACGTTTCTGTGCTCGTCGCGGTGTGCCAGTGATTATATCTGACAATTTCAAGACCTTCCACGCGGCTGCCAGGCTACTTGACGCCCAAGTAGCCCCATTGCAAACTCAAGCTGGCCGAGAATTTCTCAGCAGCCGAAGAGTAACATGGTGGTTTATTCCTGAGCGAGCTCCTTGGATGGGTGGCTTCTACGAGAGACTCGTCGGTGTCGTCAAGGCGGTGCTGAAGAAGACCATCGGCAAGGCCTTCTTGACGATCGAGGAGCTGTCAACAGCCGTCTGTGAGGCGGAGGCAGTTGTGAACTCGTGGCCACTTGGATTCATTTCGTCAGGAGAACAGACAGAAGTCATCACGCCGAGTCACTTCCTTGTTCTGCGCCGTCTGACAAAAGAGCCGGAAAATAACGTCGAAGTTCCAGTGGTCCTACCACTTCCTGAACAGCTCCGACGGTCTAGACAGCTGCTGAATAAGTTCTGGAAGGAGTGGCAAGCTCAATACCTGCTGGCTCTCCGTGAAAGACCATTCAGAGACGGCCGAGCGTCGAACCGTGAGATTAAAGTCGGTGATGTCGTTTTGGTGGCGGATGCTGGGTTGCCGAGGCTGCAGTGGAAGCTGGCGGTGGTAGAATCTGTGCACCCCGGTCGTGATGGAGTTGCTCGTTCGTGTTTGCTTCGTGTCGCCGGTCCACGGTCTGGTCGAGTTGCGACGTATCTTCGCCGGCCAGTGAAATCGTTGGTGCCGCTTGAGGTTTAGCTGCGTTGCCGCCTGCTGCTCTGTTGGCCTGTTGTTTTTGTTTGTCAGACGCTGACTATTTTTTCAAGTTGACTTTAAATAATGATTTAGAGTCGGTTTCAACCGTCACAATCCAACTGTTTTGTTCTTGACATGATGTCAATAATTCGTCATTCACTATTAGTTTTATTTTTCGTTTCCAATGCAGGTCGTGCGAATTGTTTAATCGTTCTTTTTGGTGTTGGGTAACAATTTTTCAATGCGTAAATTATTCATGCGGTAATTGGTTTCGTACTCCATTTTGGTTGCGGTCTTATTCGAAAGTTTTTCTTGTGTGCAATATTCGAAATGATATCTCTTAAAGTACGACTTTTTCAGCCTATTCGAGTTTTCACTTTTCCTCAAGTCAGTGACCTCACGTGACCTAATTTTGAGGTCACTGGGGGGAGTGTGGCGGAAAAGTGCTGAATCATTTATTTTCTCACGCCATACCTTTATACCAAATCCTCTGATTTTTGGTTGGTTGATTATGTGCACTCTCGTAGACGTACTTGTATATGTACAACGCTCGCGCATCATATAGGCACTCCCTCTTTACTGTAGACCCCAGGGCTTACGCCCACCTCACCTTTTCACCCGCGCGGCAAACTGGCTATAAGCTGTGTCATTCTAAAAGCTGTGACTGAATGCGAGAAAATATACCGTCAGCCGGCCCATTTTGGCCCGTCCTACAAAATAAAGTCAATTTCATCTACAGAGCTATTATCGCATAAATCGATCAGTGTTCCGTAACACGCGTGATATTACATTTACGAGCGTATTTTCAAATTCTCAACAGCGATATTAATTACGGTATCAAAATTAGCATTGGGCAAAAGCAATTAACATCGCTCAGAATAAGAAATATGAGACATTTTTACCACTACCACAAATTGAAAAATGTCAAATTAAGTACTTAATAAAGTATAGCTACATAAAGATTGCACGGAAATTGCGTAAAACAGACATAATGTAAATTGATAGCAAATTTTCTTACTCAGGGTGATATAAAAGAAAATTTTTTTGACCGAAACGAATTGTTAGGGGAGCCGAGTGCACAATCATATAAAAACTCATAAAAGTACATCATAAAAGTGCACGATCATATAAAAAACTCTTAAAAGTACATCATAAAAGTGCAAGATCATATACAGTACAAATCGCACTTCGAAACGTTTAAAAATTACCAAAACTGTTTTTTGTATAGTACTCAACCTTTGTAATTAGATATCAGCCACAGTGACCTGTTGCTCTTGTTCAGACGAGCAGGCAACGTCTTTTGCTTCATCTTTGTTTATTGACACATTGGATTGCGTTAAGTCGTTTTCCTGTTTCACAATTTTAGCTGCGCCATCCTCTAACACCTTCAGAGCGGCCTCGCCAGTGTCCTGAACCTTTTGAGAACCCGTCTCCATCATCGTCTGGACGGCTTGAATCAATCCAGAGACAAATATCATGCCAAGGAATATCCACACAGCGAGGCAGAATCTGTACACAGCTGTTGTTGAATTGGACTGGCCTGAAATACATGTACCGGTACACTTTTAAAATAATTTAAGAAACTATTCCAGACTATTAAAATCATTGATTACAACTTTTTAGCGTTTATTTGGTTAGTTACTGACTTCTATCTTTTAGTTTCCTTCTCTTTTGACAGTTGGCTTTCGCCTCTGATTGGCTAACCTCTCCGATTGGCTAACCCCTCTGATTGGCTCACCTCTCCGATTGGCTCACCTCTCCGATTGGCTCACCTCTCCGATTGGCTCACCTTTCCGATTGGCTCACCTCTCCGATTGGCTCACCTTTCCGATTGG
>CATNEM010000206.1:417500-430000 GCA_950096795.1 Macrostomum cliftonense | reverse complement strand
AATTGGCTGTCGAAAATCAAACGCGCTTTGTACTTGTCTTCAAGTTAAAAAATTTCCTGCAACTTACCTGTTGCCACATCAGCATTTGGATTCTGTTGCTAGGAAACAAGAGTAAGCTAGCTTTTTTGTAAGAGTGTGTAAGCACTTGAATTCCATCCCTCAGCTTGCTGTACTTCCTAATTTTTGCTTGCCAGCTTTTCCTACATTGTATACATGTACAAGAGAGCTGTGGCAAAAAAATGAGCTCCTGCCTTGGGCCTCAGTTCTTAATTAAAGCATTCCCTTTTGTCCCCCTGCGAGTTAAATACGATAAAAGCTATAATTTTGTCACGTGCTTGAATCCAACCCATGATATTAACACTCAAATTAACAGAAAACAAACAAAAAAATATGTGTTTTTTATTAATGGTATTGTTAGCAGTTATAATCTTTTTATAATTTCGATTTACAGTAAGTAGCACTGCAGTTAAATTACGCACGTACTTTCACATCGATGTTGGCCATTCATGATAGGAATCTACTCCTCGCCTTCTTGGTCACAGGGATTTACACACAAACAGTCCTACTGACTACCTTATCTGTTACCCCTCGGCAGACCTTTTAGAATAATATTCTATTCATAGATACCCTTGCCTTTCTTCGGGGCAATCGTATTTTTGAAGCAAATTCCTGCTTCTGACATTTGAAACCTTTCAATTTCCCAATCAAACTGGGATTTCGTCGGGAAACTCTAGGTCTGGAAACACCCAGCATTCCCCACGCATTTCCTGACAACATTTCTCAACTGTTTATCGGGAAAATTTTCTATGGATTTCCTCAGCAAACCGGGAATTTCGTGCGGAAATTCTAGGTTGGGAAAACCCCAAATTTCCCAACAAATTTCCTGACCGATTTCTAGACTGTAATCCTTATGCGTTTCCTGAGTAAAAGTCTCGAAACTCGTTTCACGTCGGGAAAATTTTCCATTTCTCAACCGGAAAACATTTTTCCAGACGAAATTTCCAGACGAAAGTTTCACACAAGGCTGCGATTTCGTTTCTTGGCCGTCACCGTGCCGAAATGGGGCCGAAACCCGTGCGGTCTGATCAGGTCGCTGGTAGGATCGAGCACGGGCTGCAACTAACCGCGATGACAGTCTCCGGTTAAACACCTTTTTAGCTCAGGACGGCAGGCAGATGCCTCGTTGCTCCTCAAGCTTGGCGGTGCCGGTTGGTAGTGCCGGGTTTCTTCGGACAAGCGACACGGCTGTTCGTCCATTCGTTGGGCATAACCTCGCCCGAAAGCACGCGTTTCATCACTCTGGTGAATTCTAGTTGGGCCCTCCTCTCTTGCCTATAATCATCATCAATTCTACAAGTTAATTATTCTAACAGAAATCGTTAAAAAATCTCACTGAGAAACACTGAAAAAGTTAATTATCCAGAATCTATATTTTTTTCCTTGCGAGTTCAAAGCACCTCAAGCTTTCACATTGATCAGCCAATCCGCTATACGCATGTGCCAGGGGGAATATTGCCCCACACACGTGCACGCTGTTGGGGGTAAGCGCCAGTCGACTTGCTATTTTTGGCCTAAAGCTTTCGGCTTTGGTGCCCCCCATGAGTCTTGGGGACCCGCGGCCTCCACATGATCGAGTTGTGCCAGAATCCGCTAGCAGCCCACAAAAGTTGCGAGCTTAATCAGCTGGCGGTATGCGGAAACCGCATGGTGTTGACCAATAGCCTGTCCTGCCTCTCCAGAACGGGCAACTTACAATTACTTACTTACTTAAACTGGCTTAAGAAAAACTTATACTTACTCACTACATAATGTTTGTCACGTTTTAAAATTTTAATTACCAAAATTATTGTTTTAACAAAGTCGCGAAATTTTACTCTAAAATGCGTGACTGTTAAAATAATAAAACGCAAGAAAATCATAAAATTTTAAACATAATAAATTAAAATGTTTTTGAAGACAATCGCAATTATGTAATAATTTTAAGCGTGAAAAATCGTTCAAGACTAGACGCGCGCTCGCGACTGGACGTATTTTGCAAATTGTCTTCAAGTCGTCGTCTGTTGTACTTCAATCTAGAAATTGCTGCCTGTTGCTACAGATTGTAAAGAATTCAATTGGCCAATTTAAATTAAAAAAATATTCTGCACTGTTTTTTTCTGTTTTGTTCATTATGTCTAATGAGTTGCTTTGATTTGTCAATGACTACCAGCCCACCTTTAAAAAAGCTACGTCTAGAAAATAGCCCAAGAAGCGACGAAATCGAGTCTAAATTAACTTGCTGCTCAACAGAACCTGAAGTAAGTTTTAACATTAAATAATTCCATGTAACTTGTGCTGTTTTTTACTTTTCTTTGCTAGGGAAATGATTACATTGTATTTATTAATATTAGGCCCTAGCCTAGTATAGTAGGCTCTATTGTGAAAAATCTAGCCCTAGGCCTAGCTAATTCATTTTTCTCTTTAGGTAGATTTAATTAAGTTAATGATTTATTTTAATAATTTTAAACCAACAAAGCATGCAATTTTTGCAATATTAGGTGGTAGCAACTAACAGGATTATGTCTATAGTAGGCAATCAAGTGAGGTTTTTCAGGTTAAAGAAAATGTTGTTTAAATTTAATAAACTAATAGATTAGCAAATTAGTAGTAAAAAGACACCTTACTTTTATAAATCAGTTAAGAAATAAAAAAGTTCTAACATTTTTTGTATTTTAATAATTTCATTGCTTCGTAATACATTTTTTCCATAGACCACTGTGATACATTTTGCGCAAACTATAAAATATTTTGCAATATAAACCTATATAACTTTTGATCTACTAAATGGATTTTAATGACCAAGGTGTCATTTTCTTCAGTTTTTTGTCTTTAGTTTGTCTAATATTATAAATGATATAACCTAGTCATACCTTAGAAAATATTGCTTATAAAATAGGTCAAGCAAACAAAATGATGAGAAACAATCATTTTCAACTATTTTTTATACTTTTTATTCATTAAAAACTGAAAAAAGTGTTTTAAATTGATGCATATGTATATGCCATATAGCATATAATTATTTATGGCTTGTTTTTACTCTGGTCTAGAATTTGCATATTGCAAGATTCAATTAGTATTTCTGAGGCCATTGAGCTGTTTGATGAAGGGAAGTTAACCAATACCATCAGCTCTGAGTTTGGTGACACTATTCATTTCAAGACAAATAGCATCTTTCATCAGGTTAAATGACTAAAAGTTAAGATTGAAGCATTTAAAAAGAATGGCCAAAGGAGTGCAACTGAGCTTCAGGACCTGCTGCTGTTGATATATGCTTTGAATTCAAATCGCGTCAATGCGCAATACAATAGACAAAAAATTCTTTTTGCATCATATTCTCTACTAAATTCTGCATAAAAAATGTCATGTCCTTACCTTGTCCCCAGTCTTTATTCATGATAAAAAATGCATTAAAATCTATTTAATTAAAATAAGGAAACACAGAAACATTTTTTCCTGCATGTGCAAATACAAAAACTTTGCTACATTTATTCTACTTTAATTTACTTTTTAAAATTCAAAGAAATATAAAACACTTACGAAGATATTTAAATTTATATTTTGTACCTATTTTACCATGTGAATCACAGAATTGAATTTTTTTTAAAAATTATTCAACTTTGACAAACAATAACTTTGACTATCTATTTTCCCTAGACAGGGGCATAGGCTCATTTAAAAGATCTTGTTTTCTTCTTTAAAATACATATTTTGCTTTTCCTTTTTGATCTTGTCTTCACATATATTTTTGGCAACAAAGTTAATAGGTTGTAGACATTTTTTAGAATTTTTGCTTTGTTGACACACGTCACGTGACCTCAGTGGAGTGCCTATCTATAGAGCCATATAGTATATGCCTAGGCAGTGATCCTAGGTAGTTGGTTGTAAGTGGCCCACTGGCCAGTATGGAATTCTTGCATGGGGCACATGGAACAAAAAGTTGCAGGAAAACTAAAAGTGCAAGTTGAGATTCCTAGTCTGGGATATCAGCGCAATTTTTTCGAAACCTAAATTCGGCACTTCCTAGACCCATAGTCAGGAAGGTGGCACAGTGTGTGCCGGAATAAAATTTGGAGGCACAATCTGTGCGCTGTCAAAGCATTTGTGCGCTAAAAGTTGGAAGGACCAAAAAAAAGGTCCCGCGGACAATTTCTTCTCTACTTCTTCCAGTCACAGTGTAGCATTCATGCACTAGTGCAAGAATTTCATACTGGCCCACTGGTCTATCAAAATCTAGGTTCTAGGAAGGACATGCTGCTGAATGATTGGCAGAAGCTCAGCAGCACCTCAAGACTGGATGGGAACCAATCTAAAAGATTATAGTAGTAATACTATCTTGCTTATAAACTAATTTTTAGCAAAAAAGTGCTTTCTGGAATTTATAGGCTAGCATAGAATCTTTGCTGTGATATACAGGAATGGAAAATTGCAATTTTGAACAGTGTGCAATTTATTTTGAGCAAGGTGCAATTGAACTGAAGTAAATAGAATTGTTGCAAACTGGGACGAAAATTTCAAAGGACCAAAAAAGGTTCACAAACCACTTTTGCCTTAATTTTCCCTATTCTTCATATTTGTTTATATTTGGTATAAGCAAAACTAATAATTGAAAGCTGTTGCAAATAGCTTGATCTTTAAAATGATATCCCACTTGACACTTGTAATTCTAATACTAGTTTCCCTGAATACTTAATCAATATAATAAATACAAATCCATTTTTAGCATTAAAAACCACAGAGTAGATTCTAACAAAAAAAACTAGTTTTGAAAGACAAAAGTGCTATGACCTTTAGGTATACTATATACTTTTATAATAGAATTTAAAGTCCTAGATATATCATATCAATATATGCTTAATGCCCATTCAATCTATCCAAGCTAGATAGATAAAATGGCAACCAGCCAAGGTAAGTTGCCAAATTTGCAATTTAAGTTTCAAAAATTAAGGAGGCAAGTCGCAAAATTGGCAATTTAAGTTGCAAAAATTGGGAAGGCAAGTCGCAAAATTGGTTGACATTGGGTAGATAAGTTACAAAATTGGTAAAAATTGGGGAGATAAGTCACAAAATTTTGTTAAAAAAGTCATACCAGATGGGCATACATTCGCAATCTCCTGAATCTTACCCGGCCAGTGCAATGTTGTTCAGTCTAAGTGCGACATTGTTTCTGACAAAAAGTGCAACATTGTTCAGTGTAAGTGGGACATAGTTTGTCAGTGGAAAAATTTGCAACTTAGTTGGCCAAAAATTTCAAAGGACCAAAAAAGGTCCCACGACCCAATTTCCCCTAAACCTTCCCAATTCTTCTCCATTTTGCAACAAAATTGGCAATTTTGTGACTTACATTGGCAAGTTTGCAACGTCCCTTGCTTGGCACTCCTGTCACCTGCTGATTCGCCCAGGTTGGCCGGGTGTTGCGCATGTATGCAGATGGGTAAAATTTTGAAGTTGGGCATATATGATCCCATACTTTATACTAATAAAACAAAAATGGCATACCACTTTTTGGTTTTTAGATCCCTTGTTTAGTTGACAATGCTTTATTCTAGGGCCTATAATAATTAAATATTTTTTTATCTAGCCAACAATCCATGTCAGGATAATACTAGACTACTATACAAATAAAGCTCTTAGACTATAGGCCTTTCTTCATAGAAAACTACCAAAATAAGACTATTAAATGACTCCCAAGCCCAAGATTATACCAATATAAAATTAGGCTGATAACAAATTATATCATTTTCAATCAGTGGCGCAACCAGAATTTTGTGAAGGGGGGCGGACCCTATGAGTTCGGTTCGATGGGGGGGCAGTTTGGGTCTGGATGGCTTTTTCGTGAAAATTTGCTTGGTCCCCCCTTACTGCATTTTTCTTCCTTCTCCAAAAAGGGGGGGCGGTCACCCCCCTGCCCCCCCCTAGTTGCACCACTGTTTTCAATAAATGCTAGGCCTATAACTTGAATAACTAGGCTATGCCATTAAGGATTTTTTGTATGGAGTTCAATAGTTTAAGACAATATAAATTAGGTCTTAGGGTGCTATAATTTTTTGCAGTAAGGTTTTCATTTAAAATAATTTGTTTAGTGGCTATAGCCAATTGTTATAAGTAGAAAAAGCCATAGAAACTTTTAGACTAGTAATTATTTTTTACTGTGCATTGTTCAAATCTAGAATAAAATGATCTTAAAAACTAATATAGTTCTGTTTTTTATAGCTACAAAGATATAAAAAGGCAAAAAGAATTCTATTTATAATTCAAAGTAGAACTGTAGTCTATAGGTTAGAATATCTACCTTATGACTAGAAGGTTTAGATTCAAACCCTTACTTTAGGAGATAACTTGTACCCTTGAATAAGACAATTCAAAATTTATTTGATAAATTCACTGAGAATAGGCATTAGTTGGAGCCCATCAGGACTTAGTAGCTATATCTAGTCCTTAAATATGCCACTTAGCTGGCTATCGCAGTGTAGTTGGCTATGCATTGCTTTTTTGTTTTTTTATTTCAATATTTTTCTTATTTTATTCAAATGAACAGTAATAATTGGATATTAAAAAGCATTTTTTTTCAAACAAATGTTTATACAATGGGCTCCTTTTTAGCCCCAAGTATAAAACATAATAACATTAAAAATAGCTGATTTCTATGGAAAAAATGCTAGTTATGTGAAATATTCTTTAATTTCTCAATTTTTTTTACTCTTAAGTTTAAGTATTGAAACAATAGTTTTTCACATTATTTCTCTTTAATAAAATATCCAACTTAGCCAAATTGATATCTAAACAAAAATGGGATTTTTCTAGCATTTTGTGACATTTTACTAAATTTTAAAACTCTAGCCTTTGACTATATTGTCACAAACAAATGTTATTATAATCGTTTAAATTGTGTATACAAGATAGAAACAAACTTATGGTGAAAATATAAATACTATAATGTAACATAAATAGATTGCAGAATAGTAATGTAAATGCATGCTTATTTTGTTGAAGTCCAATTGTTAAATTAGCTATTAAACCAGTTAGCATAATTCATAATTGTAGTATTTTGACTATATAGTTTATATTGATATTTAACACTGCTTTAGATTTAAAAGTTATGTATTTATTTAAAATTTGTTTTTTTGTTATAACTTTATAAGTTTTCAACTTCAATAAGTCAATGTTAAACTTATTTAATTTTTTTAAATTGTACTACACCATATAAGTGCTTACTTGTTTTTATATTCAAATTTTATCTTTTATGCCTGCCTTTTATGCTCAAGATTCCCAAAAGAATTTGCAAAGCTCACTATTTATGCAAATTTCTAGATACTTTCTCTTTATGCTACTGACAGTAGGATAGTTTGATCTGATATATTTGTTGTATAATCACTACAGATTTATAGTTTTTTAGCTTCAGCTTTTGACTAGAAGTTAATTTATATTAGCTAATTTGTTGTGTCAAATGTGAAAATACTGATGCATTTTAGAAAACAGATGTAGGAATAATAGTAAGTACAAAATTTTGAAGCCAGAAAAATACAATTCTTGTGCCCAATCCATTTTAAATAAGCAAGTTCTAGGTGAAACTTGAATATGCAGCTAATATTTTTATCTTTTACAATGTACAGATAGTTTCGTTTTTCTGCAGTTGCTGTTTTTTATTTCTTTTTACTAGCCAATGTGTTTCTGCGTTTTTTCTAGTTTCATTCTCAGTCTGCTACCTTAGGTATTGACTTTGCCACTGTCGCATTACAAAATGTACTTAAGAATTGTAATGCATGCGCGTGCAAAATTATGTTGGTAGGTACATTCTACATGCGCACTACAGCAGTACTTGTGTATATAGATCGCTTTTTCTAAAACCAAATGTAGGATAGACAGAAAAATCGCGCACAAAGGGCGTTACGGGCAGAAAACTTTGAATGCTACGTGGCAGCAGCTGGTGGAGCCTGCCTTCACTGCCCTGCTAAGTCCGGATGTGCCCCCCCTCCCCGGGGAGGTGGGGTTGACTGTCTGGGGGGGCGGGTGAACTGGTTTCGGTTGGGTTAGGAAAGATATGGAAGGCTTCTGTTGCAGGTTGGAGAGCGGTGTACAGTGAGTGTACATTAGCCTGCCGCTGCGCAGCAAGCTACGATTTCTATAAATAGATTTTTTTCGCGTCATTATCGGCTGGGTGGTGGGGTTTGGTCGGTTGGTCGGTCCTCTCCTCCTTATCCGCTAAGCCTCACCCACTGCGTTTCTTTCTCAACTGTAGTAACTAGAAGAGAGAGAGAAAGCAAAGCGCGTTTTGTCCTCTCTCTCTTTCTAACCCTACTGCTCTGCCTGCCCGGGATTTCTTACTTTGTACGCCCCCGACACAGCCCAGGCAGTTAGTAAGTGATAAAGAAAAATCTAGCATAAGCCGAGACGTAGAAGCAGGGCGAGAAGGAGAAGGAAAGAGAGAAACAGAGAGACTTCTTACTTTGAGCTGACAAGAGCCCCAAGTCGCCGGTCAGTGTTGTTCAGGCGGATCTGCAAAGCGCAGGAGGGGTATGGAAAAAAGCGTTCTATAAACCAACGCCTCTCACTCTCCCTCCCCACTGTTGTGCGGAGAGAACTCACTCCCTGTTCCATGCGTACGTGCCCCCCTCTTAGTCTACTCTACTCTGTCCCAGTCTGAGCGCGCATGCCAATGTGCGGGCTGTGTGTGAAGGTACTAACCAAAAAATATAGGGTAAGAGTGATAAAGGAACAGAGTTAGATAGAGAGAAGGCATAGAGGCATTTTTTGTTTTTCTGTTCTTCTATTCTCGTAGCTAAGGGGAGGAGGAGAAGAGACTGACTCAGGTGAGTTTTACCGGCTTGCCAATCTCGTCTGGGTTGGTTGGTTTAGTTCGTATTTTCCCTATACTGCGCTGCTCTCGGCTCTGTATGTAAACTCTCGCTGTAAATCCCTGTTCCTCCGCTGACCCAATCCCTTTCCATCTTTGTTGTGTGTATATAAGTAGAGTGAAGGCTGCTAGGTTATTAGTTTACTAAAACTGTGTAGAACTATTTGTTAGAACTAGCTGTATTTAATCTTATTCAATCTATTTGTTCATTTATGTACAGAGATTTCAAAGCGGCTAAAGTAAATCAGGTATTTTAACTGTCTAATATAGGTCCTGTTGTACTTATTATTAATCCAATTAATTGTTAATTATATAAAAAATTTTGTAGCCAAAATCCACGGCAGCCACAGCGGACACCGGAGAGGAACAAACCAACGGTACCGTTAAAAAGTTAGTAGAAACCAACGGAAGCAGCAGCGGAACTAATACTACTAATAGTATGGGCGATAATAATAGCGGCGCATCGGCCGTTAACGGCACCAATGGTATTGAAATTGACGATTCGCTTTATAGTAGGCAATTATACGTACTTGGCCACGAGGCTATGCGCAGTATGGCCACTTCCAATGTGCTGATCTGCGGCTTGCGCGGCTTGGGCATCGAGATAGCTAAGAATGTCATTCTGGGCGGCGTTAAGTCAGTCTGCCTGTTTGACAGGTCGCCACCAGATTGGTCCGACCTAACTAGCCAGTTCTACATTGAAGAGTCCGATATTGCCGGCTCGAAATCTCGTGCTCAAATCTGTCTGCCTAAATTGGCCGAATTAAATAACTACGTCCGGGTGTCGGTGCTAGATGGTGACGTCACCGAGGATGTGATCAAGCAGCATCAGGTTGTGGTGCTGACTGATTGGCCAATGTCGGAGCAGCTGCGTATTAACCAGCTGTGTAGGAAGTACGGCTCGAGGTTTATCGCCGCCTCGGCTGCCGGCCTTTTTGGCGGCATTTTCTGCGACTTTGGTGACTCATTCTCCGTTACGGATAAAAACGGCGAGCCATGCAAGAATTTCCTAGTAGACTGGATTGAAAAATCGCCAGATGGAACTGTCACGTGCGCGCAGGACTCTCGGCACGATCTAGAGGATGGCGACTATGTCACATTCACCGGCGTGCAGGGTATGACGCCGCTAAACGGTTGCGCTCCGCGTAAAGTGCAGGCAAGTTAATGATTGACGCTTTGTTGAGTAAGATGTTGATCAGTGATAAATATAGAATCGTCAGTTTTATTTCCAACTATTTGTTTTGATTTTAATAATATGATCGTACCATGCTGTCTACTCTACTCATGAAAGTAGAAATGCACGATTTTTACGTCCATTATTTTGTTTTGAAAAAATTGCAGGTTATCAATCCGAGTCGATTTAAAATTGGCGACACTAGCAATTTTCCTCCGTACGAGAAGGGCGGCTACTGCAAGGAAGTGAAAATGCCGGAGAAAATTAGTTTCAAATCGTTGCCAGATGCTTTGGCTAATCCCGAATTCGTCATCACCGACTTTGCCAAGTTCGACAGGCCAGCCCAGATTCACGCCCTGTTTCAGGTAATTGTTTTGGGTTTTTCCCAACATGTCATTAAACCTACTGATAATCTCTCCGTTAGTTCCTAATTGATCTATCAATCATCTCCGTTGCATCTATCAATCATCTCCCTAATATCTGTCAATCATCTTTCTGGCATCCATCAATAATCTCCTAAGCGTCTATCAATCATCTCCCTGACGTCTATCAATCATCTCCCTGGCGTCTATCAATCATCTCCCTGACGTCTATCAATCATCTCCCTGACGTCTATTAATCATCTCCCAAGCATCTATCAATCACCTCCCTGAGGTCTATCAATCATCTCCCTGACGTCTATCAATCGTCTCCCATGCACCTATTAATCATCTCCCAAGCATCTATCAATCACCTCCCTGAGGTCTATCAATCATCTCCCAAGCATCTATCAATCATCTCCCATGCACCTATCAATCATCTCCCATGCACCTATTAATCATCTCCCAAGCATCTATCAATCACCTCCCTAGCATGTATCAATCTAATCTGACTTATCCATCAACCGCAGACTTTCATCAACTCCTTTAATGCAATCAATCCAACCCCGACACCCCACCCCAGGCCCTGTCCGAGTTCGAAGCCGCTCATTCCGGCCGACGCCCGGAGCCTGGCAATGCGGCCGAAGCCGCCGAACTGGCCGGCCTAGCCGCTGACATCGCCAAGCGCCAGGGCCTGGAACCGGCTCCGGAGCCCGGCTTGGCGGCCACATTCGCCAGGGTGAGCTCCGGCCAGCTCGCCCCAGTGCACGCCGTGATCGGCGGCACAGCCAGTCAGGAAGTGATGAAAGCCTGCTCGGGTCGCTTTAATCCAATCAGGCAGTTTCTGTACTTTGACGCGCTCGAATGCCTGCCCGCTGACGAAGCCGCGACCGCTGCGACCGCAGCCTCTGCCGCTAATCCAGCTGAGGGACGTCGCTATGCGGGACAGACTGCCGTGTTTGGCAACGATTTTCAGGTGCGCACACTGGCTGTTGATTTCTGTTGTTTAGGATTGTCTAATACCCCTAGATTGTGTCACTCTAATACCCCTAGATTGTGTCACTCTAATACCCTTGATTGTGTCACTCTAATACCCCTAGATTGTGTCACTCTAATACCCCTAGATTGTGTCACTCTAATACCCCTAGATTGTGTCACTCTAATACCCCTAGATTGTGTTACTCTAATACCCCTAGATTGTGTCACTCTAATACCCCTAGATTGTGTCACTCTGATACCCTAGATTGTGTCACTCTCATACCCCTAGATTGTGTCACTCTAATACCCCTAGATTGTGTCACTCTAATACCCCTAGATTGTGTCATTCTGATACCCCTAGATTGTGTCACTCTAATACCCCTAGATTGTGTCACTCTAATACCCCTAGATTGTGTCACTCTAATACCCCTAGATTGTGTCACTCTAGTACCCCTAGATTGTGTCACTCTAACACCCCTAGATTGTGTCACTCTAATACCCTAGATTGTGTCACTCTAATACCCCTAGATTGTGTCACTCTAATACCCCTAGATTGAGTCACTCTCATGCCCCTAGTTTGTGTCACTCTATTCCACCAATTGGGAAAACATTCGCGCTGTATTCCTCAGGCGCGCCTTGGCGCCGCTCGCGTCTTCCTAGTCGGCGCCGGCGCCCTCGGCTGCGAACTGCTGAAAAACTTCGCCCTGATGGGCATCGGCACTGGCAGGCGCGGCGGACGCGTGATCGTCACAGACATGGACCGGATAGAGAAGAGCAACCTGAACCGGCAGTTCCTGTTCCGACCCTGGGACATTGGCCAGGCCAAATCAACCACGGCGGCTAAAGCGGCCGTCAAGATGAACCCGGATTTGTGCGTCGAATCGCAGGAGAATCGAGTCGGCCCAGAGACTGAATCAATCTATACCGACGATTTCTTTGAAAATCTCACGGTAGTTGTGAACGCTCTTGACAATGTCGAAGCCAGAACGTACGTTGACAGGCGCTGCGTGTACTATAGGAAGCCGCTGTTAGAGTCCGGGACCACCGGCACCAAAGCCAACACGCAGGTTGTGCTGCCTTATCTAACCGAGTCCTATAG